>JARYGA010015769.1:0-43185 GCA_030545235.1 Helianthus tuberosus | reverse complement strand
ACCATATTTATAACGAATTAAAAAAATAAAGATAAAAGATTTTCGACGACGCAACGGATTATAATTTTGAAAGAGGCCAGCTTCTAAAAATAGATTTTCAGGACTTGATTTCTAAATTAGGAAAGTTATGAAAACGCGGAGCGTTACAAGGGCGTTGTTGGATCTCGGAGCCAGCGTGAGTATCCTTCCGGGAAGCTTGTACGACCAATATGATTTTGGTCCACTGCGTCGTGCCGACACAACTATTGTGTTGGCAGATTTGACCCCTAAGCTTCCTCGAGGGATAGTTCGCAATGTAATAGTTAAGGTGGAAGAATTCTACTTTCCTGTTGACTTTTTGGTGCTTGACTATGTCTCAGCTGATCAAGTCAATCAACCAAATGTTAACTTGGGCTGACCTTTCTTAGCCACTGCACATGCTCAGATCGACTGTCGCATTGGCACTGTCGACATGACATTTGGCAATAGAAAGGTCCGATTGAATGTGTTTTCTAACGTTTCTGACATGTTTCAAGGTGAAGAATGTTTCATGGCAGATATCATAGATGGATGCTATCCTCATGTCGAGGATGAGATGCCAGAGTGTTGTTTGTTTTGCGACAGGGTAAAAGAAAGTCACATGTGTGATTTGGAAGAGGAAGTTCGGAAGTTGGAGGCACAAGCGGTGCATAGAGAAGGCCTCCATGGTCCCATCAAGTGGAGAGCCTTCCGGCTGAAATTTCATCAGGGTTGAAACCGTCACTAGTCAGCCCACCAAAGGTAGAACTGAAAGAGCTGCCCGCGTATTTAAAGTATGCATTTTTAGGAGAGGGCAGACTCTCCCGGTAATTATCGCAGCTAATTTGGAGAAAGAATAAGAAGAAGCACTACTGAAGGTGCTGAAGACCCATCGAGCTGCGATCGGGTGGACTCTCGCTGATTTAAAAGGTATAAGTCCTTCTATTTATATGCATAAAATTATTACTGATGCAGATGCGAAGCCTGCACGGGATACACAAAGGAGGCTTAATCCTAACATGCGAGAAGTAGTAAAGAAAGAGGTAATCAAGTGGTTGGACCATGGGATCATATATCCCATTTCAGATAGTGCATGGGTGAGTCCAACCCAAATGGTACCGAAGAAAGTAGGCATTCAAATTGTCAAGGGTGATAATGGCGAGCAGATAGCCACTCGGCCGGTAACTGGGTGGCGGGTATGTATTGGCTACCGGAAGCTGAACGCTGCCACATCAAAGGATCACTTTCCTTTGCCCTTTATTGACCAGATTGTCGAGAAATTATCAGGTCAGAAATTTTACTGCTTTCTTGATGGTTATTCAGGGTATAATCAGATTGCTATCCACCCTGATGACCAAGAAAAGACCACCTTCACATGCCCCTATGGCACATTCGCATTTAGGCGAATGCCATTTGGGCTGTGCAATGCCCCAGCCACCTTCCAAAGGTGTATGATGAGTATATTCTCGGATATGGTCGGGGACGCCCTAGAGATATTTATGGATGACTTTTCAGTCTTTGGGTCATCATTTGATACATATTCAGATGAACTATCTAGGGTATTAGAGAGATGTGTCCAAACGAATCTAGTGCTCAGTTGGGAAAAGAGCCATTTTATGGTTCAAGAGGGTATAGTGTTAGGACATGTCGTGTCAAGTAAGGGGATAGAAGTTAATAGAGCAAAAGTGAGAGTCATTTCTACTTTACCTCCCCCAACTAATGTGAAGGGTGTTCGTTCCTTTTTAGGATACGCCGGCTTTTACCGTAGGTTTATTAAGGGCTTTAGTGTTATAACAAAACCTTTATGTAACCTATTGTTAAAAGATGTTCCATTTGAATTCGATGACAAATGTTTAAATGCTTTTAATGTATTAAAGGAACAATTGGTACAAGCCCCAATCTTGCAATCACCCGATTGGACAAACCATTTGAAATAATGTGTGATGCAAGCGATTTCGCTATTGGGGCTGTACTTGGCCAACGAGTAGATAAGAAGCTGATTGTTATCTACTACGCAAGCAAAACCCTCTCCGATGCTCAGTTGAATTATACCACAACGGAGAAAGAGTTACTTGCCGTTGTTTATGCTTTGGATAAATTCTGGTCTTATATTTGTGGAAGCAAAGTAATCGTTTTCTCTGATCATAGTGCAGTTAGGTTTCTAATGGAGAAAAAGGACGCCAAACCGAGACTGATTCGGTGGGTCCTACTGTTGCAAGAGTTTGATCTCGAAATCAGAGACAAGAAAGGGTGTGAAAATGTAGTTCCTGACCATCTATCGTGACTATCGGTTGAAGTGGAGGAGTTCACACCCGAGATCAATGAGCATTTTCTGGATGAGTTTATAATGGCTGCAAGTTCCGGACCTTGGTATGCTAACTTTGCAAATTATCTTATTTCAGGTACGATACCGGATGCGTGGAACAAGCGAAGGAAGCAACAATTCCTGTAGCAAGTAAAGAATTATATTTGGGATGAACCGGATTTGTTCCGGATTGGTGCTGATCAGATTATTAGAAGATGTGTGCCCGAGACAAAGTTCTTGGAAGTATTACAGCATGCTCACTCATCTGCATGTGGCGGTCACTTTAGCGGATAAAAGACGGGCCATAAAGTTCTTGAAGCTGGTCTTTATTAGCCAACCATGTTTAAAGATGCTTTCGAGCTTGTTAAACATTGTCCGAATTGTCAAAAGATGGGTGGGATTTCAAAAAGGGATGAAATGCCAATGCAACCAATTTTGGTTGTTGATATTTTTAATGTTTGGGGAACTGATTTTATGGGGCCATTTCCCAATTTGAATGGTAATTTATACATCTAAGTGGCGGTTGATTATGTTTCAAAGTGGATTGAAGCAATTGCCACTAAGACAAACGACCATACCGTTGTTTGCAAGTTTGTCCATTCAAACATTTTTTCCAGGTTCGGGATTCCTCGGGTGATAATTAGTGATGGAGGATCCCACTTTAAAAACTTTAATTTTGGCAAACTCTTAAAACGGTATGGCATTGACCGTCGAATTGCTACACCATATCATCCACAAACGAGTGGACAGGTTGAAGTGTCGAATAGGCAAATTAAAGAAATTTTGCAAAAGACGGTGCGAACTGATCGTAAGGATTGGTCATCTAAATTGGATGACGCCTTATGGGCATATCGCACCGCTTATAAAACTCCTATCGGCACTACACCCTATCGTTTGGTGTATGGAAAGGGTTGCCATTTACCCTTAGAGATTGCACATCGTGCATTGTGGGTTGTTAAACAAGTGAATACTGATTATTCTGATGTGGGTGCCCACAGGTTTTTGAAATTGAGTGAATTAGAGGAATTACGCAACGAGGCGTATGATATCGCAGCCGCATACAATGATAAGATGAAGGCGGTGCACGACGCAAAGCTGAGGCGTTTGGTGTTTTCGGTAGGTCAAAGAGTTTGGTTATTTAACTCCCGCCTTAAATTGTTTCCAGGTAAATTAAGGAGTAAATGGACCGGACCGTTCATCATTACACGAGTCGGACAGTATGGAGATGTGGAGATCGAGGATCCAAAGGACCAACGAAGACAAGTAGTTAATGGTCATAGGCTGAAACCGTATCTAGACGGTGATGACTTGAATTCGTTACCAGAAGAGGTGAGCTTTCTTGAAGGTTCACCAGAATATACGACCGACTGAGGGTCATGAGAAGTCTGGCTGAAGACTAAAACTTAGCGCTACCGAGAGGCAACCCGGATGTTCGGTACATATTTACTTTGTTTTTGTTTATTTGTTTTTCGTTGTTTAAATGGTTAAAGAGTTTTTTTGTGAGTATACCCACAGCTTCAAGCAAGTGTGGAGACGTTGAAAATGCCTAGGTACGTTTTTGAATAGGTGCGTGTCGAGGACGACACGAAATCTTTAAGGGGGTGGAGCGGGCAAGCAAGTATTTGACATATTCAATAAGAGAAATAATTAAGTAAATAAGTTTTATGAGCTTATACTACAAACACACACATCTTTTCAACCATTTAAAAAAAAGTTTTATGAGCTTATACTACAAACACACACATCTTTTCAACCATTTAAAAAAAAATTAGGTAAACCGTAAGCTATGGTTCAGACCCGTAGCCTACGGTTGGTGAGTTCTGATCTATACAGCATCCGTAAACCGTAGGCTATGGCCCCCATTATGCATTTGAACAGAATTTTGAAACCGTAAGCTACGGTTTGGAACCGTAGCCTACGGTTCGGTATGGGAGGTCACGGGTCACGTGGAGTAGACATGGGTCGATCCAAATCACTTTATTAAAACCCGAATTTTAAATAAATAGCATGTATCTCCATCTAATAACTCAGATCTTATCATTCTATTTCCACCATAAACTCATCATCGATCATCTCATCTTCATCTTCTTCCTAAAAAACTCCAAAACCTCCATAACCATCTTCTACCTTCAACCTTCATAAATTCTTCGTTTCTCCACCAAATCGAGTGATTCAAGAGCCTAACTTGGCTATTTTTTCGAGAGGAACAAAACCCTACCCTCGGTTGGTTTCGAAAATGTCACACCCCGACCGCGTAAAACAACAAATCACGGCGGAAACGTCGGGGAGTGTTGTAACAGAATTATTGTTCCATAACCATGGTAATTAAAATTACATTTTATTCAACAACCAAAGGTGGAATACATTGTTTCAAAACAAGAACCAAAGAGCATACGACATAATTAAACTAAGTCTATCATTATTTTAAGTCTCTAAGGCACAAGTCTGCCCTAGTGTCACGATCATCATCCTAAGCGACAGCTCCTGAAAACACATGTGAGCATAAAAATGCCTGTGAGATACATAGGTTTTATGAAAATAGGATTCATGACTTGGGTTTAAAGAAATGTTAAATAAAAATTCAGTCATGAACCTTGTTAATTGTTTTGTTTTATAAATCATTTGAAAAGCGATAGCAAAATCAGATGATATGTATATATAAAAGAATAGTGTATGGTTAAAAGAATAACCAAGTAAAAAGAGTTTGAATAAACCAAGTTATTTGTAAAACAATGTTTAAGTGAAAATGTGTTGTAAATGTAATATGTCTAAACTGAAGTGGTTTAAATGACGCTACGATATGTAATATCATGCAAGCACTTATATATAGGAAGTACTAGCGGCGTATCCACCATGCTTGTATCATAATACACATGCCTCGTTATTTAAGTCACTCAAGCCAACCAACAATGTAAAATATCCATGTTTAATCCAATAGTCAAATGTCATTGTATAACCCAAGTTAAATATGAATCATGAAATGTGTAAACAAAAGTTATGTATGGTAAGTAAAATGAGACTACTTAAACCACAAGTAAAAATGTACAAAACAAAGTATTTTGAATATATCAAAAAGTTATGTTTTGCAAAGTAAATGCATGTTTTATTGATACAAACATTTATGTGGTAAGTTAACGCATACATTCAAGCCTTGAGACAGACGGATAACCCTAAGTCAGGATTATCAAAAGAAATGTTTTCGGATTCAGTCATTCCTTTCATCCAAACAAACCTAGGATGTCAGGAGCGGGATTTGTCAAGTCCTATGGTACCACTACTTACTATCGAGCGGCGTAGCTAATGTTAATGAACGTATATAAGTCCCGTTTGTACAAACCAAATGTTATATCAAATGTAAACATGTTATATGAAAACAGTGTACTAAGTATGCTAAGTTAACATACAAAGCAGAAAAGTCATGTAAATCAATGTACTAAGTATGCCAAGTAAACATACATAGCAAAACAATGTAATGTAAATCATGTACTATAAGTGTACTAATGAACATATCAAGTATATGATGTGAAAACAGGAAAGCATGAAAGTAATAAGTAGGCACATGTGTTTCACCCCAAAATAGTTCGAAAACAGTAAAAGAGGGGTCTATGTACTCACCTTTGGGTGCGTTTTTATATGTTAACACAATCCCACAATTTGTTTATTTTTCCTAAATTAGATAAGAATGATTAAATAATCAAAACTCACAAAAATACATGAGTTTCTCCGATACTTGGAATTTTCACATAACTTTGAGATTTCTCGAAAAGTTATTATTTTTGATTATTTTGGTGTATTTGTATATATGTACTCGAGCGTAACACACCTAATCTTGTCAACACTAACACATGATCATACACATATTGTAAAACACATAGCACATTGTAACACATAAAATAACCCACGAAATACCCATTCTAGTGTATGTCGAAAAACACTTATTTTTGCGATTCGGTAACATTTTTGGGCGTCGGAAGTCACGTATGACTAACCAATCACCAAATAAACTTAATATAAGTTAAAATACTTATTTTTATACCAAATATATCAGTTTGGTTACTGATTTAAAACAGTTTTGTAAAAGTCCTCCGAAAAGGCGATTTTCGACCGTTTTACCGCATAGTTTTGCATCAAACATTACCCGAACCATCCCAAATCGAAACGACTTGAAATTTTGACACAACCCATGTTATTTACTGAATAAAATAATGGTTATACTCATGATAGTGCAGGTCTTAAATAAAGCACATAAATCATGCAAATTTCACATAATTTACCACTTTTTAAGCTATATGTACAACATGCAAAGCTATCAAACCTATGTCAAAGTTTCATGCCATCATAATACATCAAATAATATTATTTTTAGTGTTTGTAACCTGATCTAAAACAGTTTTTGTCATATAACCATTTTTCATCATATCTTGAGCTTTACATCAACATATTTTCATATGTACAAGTGCCTAAAGCATACTATCATAACATCAACATTTTATATGGGTTTAGATGCATCAAATATGTGATATATTCAGGTTTATTTGCTGATGTTATTTACATTTGACATATCCTACATAAATCACCAAATATTTGCATTTTTTACCACCATTCAAGAACATGTAACAATATAAACAAGTACTTAACAAGATATCAAACTCAAACTCAAAATAAACTCATATACACACATATATATGTACGGTTATATACATATATATACACCACCATTTTTGTTTGTTTCAAGACCCATTTCATTTTAGATTTCAAGTTTAGTGAAAATCCTAAGATTCAAGAGAAACTTCAAATCATCAAGAACAACCAAGAATCAAAGTATGATTTAAACATAAGTGTTATACCTTCAAGATTCAAGTAGGTTGTAGGATGAGATTTTGATGATAGGAAGCTTGTAATCACTTGACAACACCTTGGAATCACCTTTAGATCTTCACACCACTTGAAACATGCTTGAAATAGGACTTGAAGGTGAAGAACAAAGCTTGAAGGTTTGAAGATAGAGAGAGGAGAGAGGGGACGGTTCAAGGGGAGGAGAGAGAGAGGAGTTGGAGTGTGGTGTTGAGTGAAATGACCTTGAAAGATTAAGTGAAGATATAGAAAGATTTATAGGAGATATGAAAGTGTCATGCACATACAAGTGTCTTCAAAAGATCAAAAGAAATATATGAAAGATCTAGCCAATATTTGTGGGGCCACCCTATTAAAAAAAACGTATATGTATATGGGGGGGGGTTAAATGTAATTTTGTTGGTAAATAAGGTAGAAGTAGGTGTTTAACTGGGTACCGGGTATTTTATCTAGCGTTTAAACCCCGGTTTATGGCGTTCTAAATTATTTTTATTATTCTATAAAAATAAACCTGCCAAAATATTGCTGAAATAAATTTCAGTTGTCAGGACTGGCTGCGTTGTCCGTGTTTTGCAGTAGAAGCATTGTGTCGCGCAGAAACACGCGGTACGCGCTTAAACTTGAAAAATAACGTTTTAGGCGTTTTAATTTATTTTTCATCACGAGCCTGATTAAAATAAAATTTTAATCATAACAGAATATTTTCAGGATTCAGATATTATCCGGGCGGTCACCAACGTTAGTTTCGCAGTTTTTGTCGTCAATAGTTCTTTAGTTCAAATAAACATGTTTTTGCCATACGAAATTCTTCAAAACTTATTTCTAAGTTATGTAAAGGATATTTATGGTATGTTTGGCTTACGTCATAGTTCCGGAGTGTACGTTGCGTTAAACTGATTGCGTTGATGCACCAGTTTTGCATATAACCCTCTAGAAAGTGATTTAAAGCTTGAAATCGGAATCGAATCTAATTGTAAAGTCATCAAACACAATAACACACATAATAACACCAAAGCACATTGTTTTATCGATAATCCACATTGTTTTACATTATACGATGATTACAGAACACAGTTGTCACAGTCTCCCCTACTTTAGGAAATTTCGTCCTGAAATTTTATTTAGAGGAAACTTGTGAAAACAAATGCGGATATTTTGCCTTCATTTGGTCCTTACGTTCCCAAGTAAACTCGGGGCCACGTTTGGATTCCCGGCGAACCTTGACCAAATGAATCCGTTTGTTCTTCAACTGTCTGAATGTACGGTCCACTATCTCCACAGGTTTCTCAATAAAGTGCAGTGTTTTATCAACACGAATTTCGTCAAGTGGTATGTGGAGGTTCTCTTTAGCTAAGCACTTTTGAGATTGGATACGTGGAAGGTTGGATGAACATTCCTAAGTTCAGGAGGTAACTCGAGTCTGTAGGCTACCTTACCGATTCTTTCGACGATCTTGAACGGTCCAACGTATATAGGTGCGAGTTTTCCTTTCTTTCCAAATCTGATCACACCTTTCCAAGGTGAGACCTTAAGTAATACACGATCACCGACTTGAAATTCCAAGGGCTTGCGTCGTTGGTCCGCGTAACTCTTTTGACGGCTTCGAGTTATCTGAAGGTTATCATGAACTTTCTTAACCTTATCAGTTGTCTCTAGAATGAGGTCAGGTCCAGTAAGTTGAGCCTCACCTATCTCATTCCAACAGACTGGTGAACGACATTTTTGACCATAGAGAGCCTCGAAAGGAGCCATGTTGATGCTGGAGTGATAACTGTTGTTGTAGGAGAATTCAATCAATGGAAGATGTGAATCCCAACTTCCACCAAAATCGATCACACAAGCTCTAAGCATATCCTCCAAAGTCTGGATTGTTCTTTCAGTTTGGCCATCTGTTTGTGGATGATAAGTTGTGCTCAGATTAAGTTGGGTCCCCATAGCAGATTGCATGGTTCTCCAAAAACGAGAAGAGAAGCGAGCATCTCTGTCAGAAATAATTTTCAAAGGAACACCATGTCGAGATACGATTTCATCCACATAGATTTTAGCCAGCCTTTCAGTAGAAAAATCCTTACGTATTGGCAAGAAATATGCTGACTTAGTAAGACGATCAACAACTACCCAGATGGCATCATGACCTTTCTTAGTGCGCGGAAGTTTGGTAATAAGATCCATTGCAATGTTTTCCCATTTCCAAACTGGAATCTCTGGTTGCTCCAAAAGACCAGAAGGATGTTGGTGTTCAGCCTTGACCTTAAGACAAGTAAGGCATTTTGAAACATACAAGGCAATGTCTTTCTTCATACCGGGCCACCAATACTGAGTACGAAGATCCTTATACATCTTATCTGAGCCAGGATGAATAGAATAACGAGACTTATGAGCTTCATCCATAAGCAAAGTGCGGAGATCATCTAGGCTTGGGACCCACAAACGGTCCATGAAATAATACGATCCATCGTCCTTCAGTTCAAGATCAGGCTTAATGTGATAGGGTAATTCCTTACCCATCAAGTCTTGTGAAACACAAGCATGTTGAGCCTGAGAAATACGGGCTTGGATATCAGATCGAGCTTGAACGTCAGTTTGAACACGAACACAATGAAGCTTAGTGCGTTCCTTACGACTCAAAGCATCGGCTACGACATTCGCCTTACCAGGATGGTAGCGAATTTCGCAGTCATAGTCCTTTAGAAGCTCAACCCAATATCTTTGCCTCATGTTGAGTTCTTTCTGATTGAAGATATGCTGAAGACTTTTGTGGTCTGTGAAAACCACACACTTTGTACCATACAAATAGTGTCTCCAGATCTTAAGAGCGAAGACAACTGCACCCAACTCAAGATCATGAGTGGTGTAGTTCTTCTCATGCACCTTCAGTTGTCTTGATGCGTAGGCTATGACTTTATTCCTTTGCATCAGAACACAGCCAAGACCCAATTTAGATGCATCACAATAAACGACGAAATCATCATTGCCCTCAGGCAAAGTCAGAATAGGCGCGTCACAAAGCTTCTGCTTTAAGGTCTGAAACGCTTCCTCTTGCTTAAATCCCCATTCAAAGGATTTGTTCTTCTGAGTTAGAGCAGTTAAAGGAACTGCAATCTTTGAGAAATTCTCTATGAAGCGGCGGTAATAACCCGCGAGACCAAGAAAAGAACGAACCTTAGTAGGAGTAGTAGGCGTATCCCAATCCTTAATCGCACTGATCTTGGAGGGATCTACATGAATACCTTGTTCGTTGACAATATGCCCCAAAAATTGAACCTCCTTAAGCCAAAATTCGCACTTGGAGAATTTGGCGAAAAGTTGCTCTTTCTTTAGGAGTTCTAGAGTAAGACGAAGATGTTGCTCATGATCAGCTTGCGTCTTAGAATATATCAAGATTTCATCAATAAAAACGATGATGAACTTATCTAAATAAGGCTTACAAACCCTATTCATCAAGTCCATGAAAACAGCAGGAGCATTAGTCAAACCGAACGGCATGATTGTGAACTCATAATGCCCATAACGAGTGCGGAAGGCAGTCTTGGGAATATCTTCTTCATGCACACGAAGTTGATGATACCCAGAATGAAGATCAATCTTCGAAAAATAAGAAGCACCCTGTAACTGGTCAAAGAGATCATCGATGCGAGGTAGGGGATATCGATTCTTGATGGTAAGCTTGTTCAGCTCACGATAATTGATGCAAATCCTGAAGGATCCATCCTTCTTCTTGACAAAAAGAACGGGAGCACCCCAAGGTGAAAAACTAGGACGAATAAAACCTTTGTCAGATAGCTCCTGAAGCTGCTTAGACAACTCTTGCATCTCAGACGGTGCAAGACGATATGGAGCTCTGGCAATGGGATTTGCACCAGGTACGAGATCAATACGGAACTCGACTTGGTGTGCTAGGGGTAGACCAGGTAACTCTTCAGGAAACAACTCTGGAAAATCCCGAACAACAGGAATATCTTGAATAGACTTACCTTTGCCTTTATCTGCTGTAACATGTGCCAAGAAGGCCACATAATTCTTTCACAGATACTTCCGAGCTTGAGTACAAGACATGAGCTTGAGACTACTAGCAGGTTTCTCGCCACGAACCTGTAGGATCTCACCTGACGAAAGCGGCACCCGAACAATCTTTTCAAAACAAACTACCTCCGCGTGATGCTTGGCTAACCAATCCATACCCACAATAATGTTGAAGCTTCCAAGTTGCATGGGCATGAGGTCAATAGGAAAAAGATGGTCGTTAAGGTTCAATTGGCAATTGCGAAGAACAGAATCAAGAACAACGGGATCACCACTCGCAACTTCTACTGTCAAAGGCTTACCTAGTTTCGTTCTAGACACGCGAAGCAATGGCTCAAAAGATAACGACACAAAACTCTTATCGGCACCAGAATAAAAAAGAACAGATGCGGGTTGATTATTAACAAAGAACGTACTGTTAACCACTTCATTGTCTGCTTGCGCCTCTTGTGCATTCATGTTGAAGACTCGACCTCGAGCCTGAACCTGAGCTGGATTCGCATTCACCAATCTTGGACATTGATTATGGTAGTGGTCAGATCCCCACAGTTATAACAAGAACCTGGTGGGTAGTGAGGTCGTGCAGCTTGACCTTGTTGTTGAGCAAGAGGCTGAGCAACTTGTTGAGCCGGGTTCTGAGCTGCCCGATTCTGATTAGCAGGAATGCGGCATGTTGCAGCAAGATGACCAGGTCTTCCACAGTTGGTACATTGACGACACTGGAGGTGTGGCTGATGATGACCGTTACACCTGTTGCACAAAGGTGCATTGCCTAGATAAGGTTTCTTGGCAAGTGGTTGCGCAGGCTGATTCGGTGCAGCTTGAGCCTGTGCAGTAACGGCGTATTTTGGGAAGCCTTTCACTTCCTAGAACCCTTCGAGGAACCAGAATCCTTACCCTTCTTGTTTTTACCTTTCTTGCTATCCTCTTTTTCAGACGTCTGCTTCTTACCTTTCTCCCCCTTTCTGTGCAACTTACCCTTTCGAATCTGCGACTCAGTCAATGTCGCTGCTAACTCGATCGCCTGACGGACTGTGGTAGGGTTACTACCAGTAACGATGTCTTGCACTGAGTCAGGTAGACCATCGATGTACCTTTCGATAGCCTTATCGAGTGGGGTAACCATTGTTGGGCATAACACGCTCAGGCCCTCATACCTATCAGTATACGCCCGGTGCTTGCCACTATCCTGTTTCAAGTCATCAAACTCCCTTTCCAAAGCTCGCAGTTCATGATGAGGGAAAAACTCCCTCATCATAAGAGTTCTAAGTTCAGCCCATGTTTGTGCTAGAGCAACTTCTGCACCACGGTCTCTCATAACCCCGTTCCACCACGTGAGAGCCCTCTTCTGAAACACACTGGAAGCAAACTCGACTTTGTGATTATCAGGACACTGAACGTGATGGAAAGTATTCTCAATGCTCTCGAACCATTGAAGAAGCCCAGTTGCTCCCTCAGAACCACTAAACTTGAGCGGTTTAGCCGAGTTAAAACTCTTAAAATTGCATGGAGCATTGTTGTTGTTGTTGGCTTGGTTCCATTGAGCAATAAGATTTGGGAACGCAGCAGCCATTTGTTGCGCGATGATTTCTGCCAGTTCGGCATTTGGTAGCGGATTTTCGCATCGAGGAGGCATTCTAAAAGAGGAAACATGAAAGGAACGAGTGAGATGATTAGATGAAAAGAATGAGATGAAACAAAAATCGACAAAAGCAAAGATGGTGGTCATTTGTCCGTATCACAAAGCAAACAAATGACACACAGTGACTAATCAAAGTAAATGGGTTAAAAATAATGCATCACGAAGACATACTCGCCTATAAGTGAACACTCACCCCAAGAGTTCCCAGGTAAGAGTGACTGGTCCGATTATGTGGATTTGTATGAACACTCTAGCCTTAGACAGAAAACCCAGGGTACAGGCATTCACTCTTCCAGTTTGCACGTGTTCACACTATCTAGAACCCAGAACTTTGACGAGATTTTGAAAACTTGGAAGGTTTAAGAGATTGATGATTCATTTTGGCTTTGTGTCTTCCATTATGTTTTGTTTTTGGTAATCACCTAAGGATAGGTGAAGTGTATGTTTTAAAATCTAAACACAAGACAACTTGTGTTGGGGTCCTAGAAAGGTTATAGTCTAGGTCAAAGTATTACTAATAACCTAATTCCCTATAACCATTGGCTCTGATACCAACTCTTCTGTCACACCCCGACCGCGTAAAACAACAAATCGCGGCGGAAACGTCGGGGAGTGTTGTAACAGAATTATTGTTCCACAACCATGGTAATTAAAATTACATTTTATTCAACAACCAAAGGTGGAATACATTGTTTCAATACAAGAACCAAAGAGCATACGACATAATTAAACTAAGTCTATCATTATTTTAAGTCTCTAAGGCACAAGTCTGCCCTAGTGTCACGATCATCATCCTAAGCGACAGCTCCTGAAAACACATGTGAAAATAGGTACGTCAGCATAAAAATGCCTGTGAGATACATAGGTTTATGAAAATGGGATTCATGACTTGGGTTTAAAGAAATGTTAAATAAAAATTCAGTCATGAACCTTGTTAATTGTTTTGTTTTATAAATCATTTGAAAAGCGATAGCAAAATCAGATGATATGTATATATAAAAGAATAGTGTATGGTTAAAAGAATAACCAAGTAAAAAGAGTTTGAATAAACCAAGTTATTTGTAAAACAATGTTTAAGTGAAAATGTGTTGTAAATGTAATATGTCTAAACTGAAGTGGTTTAAATGACGCTACGATATGTAATATCATGCAAGCACTTATATATAGGAAGTACCAGCGGCGTATCCACCATGCTTGTATCATAATACACATGCCTCGTTATTTAAGTCACTTAAGCCAACCAACAATGTAAAATACCCATGTTTAATCCAATAGTCAAATGTCATTGTATAACCCAAGTTAAATATGAATCATGAAATGTGTAAACAAAAGTTATGTATGGTAAGTAAAATGAGACTACTTAAACCACAAGTAAAAATGTACAAAACAAAGTATTTTGAATATATCAAAAAGTTATGTTTTGCAAAGTAAATGCATGTTTTATTGATACAAACATTTATGTGGTAAGTTAACGCATACATTCAAGCCTTGAGACAGACGGATAACCCTAAGTCAGGATTATCAAAAGAAATGTTTTCGGATTCAGTCATTCCTTTCATCCAAACAAACCTAGGATGTCAGGAGCGGGATTTGTCAAGTCCTATGGTACCACTACTTACTACCGAGCGGCGTAACTAATGTTAATGAACGTATATAAGTCCCGTTTGTACAAACCAAATGTTATATCAAATGTAAACATGTTATATGAAAACAATGTACTAAGTATGCTAAGTTAACATACAAAGCAGAAAAGTCATGTAAATCAATGTACTAAGTATGCCAAGTAAACATACATAGCAAAACAATGTAATGTAAATCATGTACTATAAGTGTACTAATGAACATATCAAGTATATGATGTGAAAACAGGAAAGCATGAAAGTAATAAGTAGGCACATGTGTTTCACCCCAAAATAGTTCGAAAGATCTAGCCAATATTTGTGGGGCCACCCTATTAAAAAAACGTATATGTATATGGGGGGGGGGGTTAAATGTAATTTTGTTGGTAAATAAGGTAGAAGTAGGTGTTTAACTGGGTACCGGGTATTTTATCTAGCGTTTAAACCCCGGTTTATGGCGTTTTAAATTATTTTTATTATTCTATAAAAATAAACCGGCCAAAATATTGCTGAAATAAATTTCAGTTGTCAGGACTGGCTGCGTTATCTGTGTTTTGTAGTAGAAGCACTGTGTCGCGCAGAAACACGCGGTACGCGCTTAAACTTGAAAAATAACGTTTTTAGGTGTTTTAATTTATTTTTCATCACGAACCTGATTAAAATAAAATTTTAATCATAACATAATATGTTCAGGATTCAGATATTATCCGGGCGGTCACCAACGTTAATTTCGCAGTTTTTGTCGTAAATAGTTCTTTAGTTCAAATAAACATGTTTTTGCCATACCGAATTCTTTGAAACTTATTTCTAAGTTATGTAAAGGATATTTAGGGTATGTTTGGCTTACGTAACAGTTCCGGAGTGTACGTTGCGTTAAACTGATTGCGTTTATGCACCAGTTTTGCATATAACCCTCTAGAAAGTGATTTAAAGCTTGAAATCGGAATCGAATCTAATTGTAAAGTCATCAAACACAATAACACACATAATAATACCAAAGAACATTGTTTTATTGATAATCCACATTGTTTTACATTATACGATGATTACAGAACACAGTTATCACAGAAAACGCCCAGATTTGCACGATCGAGCTCGAAGAACCCTAAAATTCAAATTTGGGGCTTTTTGCTCAAACTTCATATACAAGCTATCTAAGTGTTCTCTAGCTCTTCTAAACTAAAAAGATATGATTTTTCTTACAATTTTGTTCCGATTTGATGAAGTCAAGGTATTTTTGTTATATTCATGCTTTGTTCTTGTTTGCTTAGTCATTTAATGGTTGAATGAACATGTAATGAGTAATGAAATTCTGATGTTATCTTGGTTAATGAATTGAAACGGGGCATAAGTGTTACATGAAAGGTTGGATTAGTGTTATGGCTTAAAGGGATGTTGTTGAACATGTTATAATACTAGTTAATGAACCACACTATGATTTTTGGATTGAAATTGTGAATTGGAATTATTTTGGGTAATGATTTAACTAGTAACAAGTTGAGCCATGGTTTAGAACAAGTTTGGGGAGGTTCATAGATTACACACTTGTTCTAGTGTATTAGTGGCAGCCGATCCGAACTAACTTGAGGTGTTTGCTTGTTTTTGTGTGATTGTAGATGGTTAAATCACGCAGGGGAAAAGAAAAAGAAATCGCACCGCAAGAGGATGTAGCGTTTGGGTCGAAAAGGGCGAGAAGAGCTACCGGAGTTGAGATCCGGGAAACCGCTATGGATGATTTTGTTCAAGCTCCAAGGGGGCACGGTGATGTTCCCTACCGGCCTACATGGAGAGATGGTCCTTTGTATAAACAAGAAGCCGCATATCAGGCTGATCTCTTCTATGAAAAGATGGGTGATGCGCACTCTATTAGATCAAATACTTGCTTTGAGAAGCGCATCCATAGACCCGATCTGCGGGCGTTGGAATTGTATGAAAAATTTACTGAACTCAGTTGGGATGAAGTGTTGGAGTTTCGAGGTAATGAGAGTGGAGAGGTTTATCTTCGAAGTGTTACGGAATGGTTGAGTACACTTATGAAGAATGATGGGAATGATCCGTCGAGAACTGTCACACTGACGGGAAAGGTTAACGGGAAGCCGGCGACCATGTCTTTGGCTTCGTTGAGTCAGATTGCAAAATTTGATTCTAAGGCGGATAACTTCTACACTTATATCAAAGAAGATGATTACTTCCGTGATCCGAAGAAGATTGTGGCTGAAAATGTGATGTTCTCGGAATTGTTTTTGTTGGAAAAAGGGGTGGCAATGAAGCGAGACAACCTCAAGCCGTTGGTGAGGGTGTTATTGAGTTTGGTAGTGTCGAATGTGGCTCCCCGGTTGGGGGATTTGATGGGTATACAGAAATGGGAGTTGGTGGTCCTTTAAGCTCTCATGACGGGGAAAATTCATTTGTCGTTTCGGCAGTTGGTGATGCTTCATATATGGCAAAGCCGAAACAAAAGACAAAAGAAATTAATTACGCATGCCCGTTTGATTAGTGCCTTTCTTCGTAAACAGGGGTTGGTGCCGGTTTCTGAAAAGGCCTTTGAAAAGCCACATGCTACTTGGTCAATTGCTGAGATGTGCAATGGTGATAGAATAACACATGTGAAGACCAAGTTATGGTACAAAATCAAGTTTGGAGATGGTGCTAAATTGAAGGTGTTGCAGTGGGGGAAGCAACCACCAAGTCAAGGCGAAATGGATGACTTGGATTCTAGTGATGAGGAGGTGTTGAGGTTGAGACGAGAAGCGGGTCTTCCAGCAAGAGGAGGTGGAAGTGGGCAGCATGAGGGGCCACGGCAGTCGGACTACTCCTGGGGAGTATTCGACGATGATATGCAAGCGAGGGTACACAGCAGCCAGCCGCCAGAATATGCTGGCTGGGAGACATGGCAACAATCTCTATATGATCAGAATTCAAGACTAGAGATCAGCAAAGAGAGACAACATGAGGAAATGATGGGATTCCTACGACGAGCTGATCAGGCACGTCACATCAGTGGTGAAATGGAACTGAACATTAGGGCGTATGATGAAAACCAAATGCGTCACTATTTCGATTATTATAATGGAGTTCCATATTGCGAGAATCCACCTCATGTGGATTTCAGTCAGTTGCCGCCATATGAGCCAGGTATGCCCCGTTTCCCGATGCCCCAAGTTCATGGATCGATGTGGTTGCCAAGAGAATATTCGGAGCCGCATTTTCAAAGCTCCTACCCATATCGACCACCACCTTATGATTACTCGGCTCGCCAAAGTCAACAACATGCAGCTTAATCGTCTTCCTCCCAGTCGCAGCAAGGTCCGCAAGGAGGTTTAGCAGACATTTTTGATATGAGCTCATTTTACGAGCATTTGGGCGGATACTATGGTGGACCACCGGTTCCATCATATCAGTGAGCACTCTCTGACATGTTCAGGTCCATGTGCTCTTTCCTTTATAAACAATTAACTGTCTTTTTTAATTTTGTTTCATGTTTGTGTTTGGTGGTGTTTAAACTTTATTTGTCGTGTTATGGAATGTGTTCGTTTGGTTTGTTTTGTGATGAGTTAGCCGCTCATTTAGGATAGTTGGTTGGTTTTCCCGGGCTATATTTTAAAAGCACCATACATTGGGGACAATGTATCCCAAGTGTGGGGATGGGGGAGCCTGGGAAGGGATTCGTGGACAAAGCTTGAAGAGATTGAGATGTGATTGAAATCGATGAAATTTGGTAAAAATTGAAAAAAATTTCATCGCCTTAAACAAGCTAATTGGATACGAAAACCTGAAATTTCAATCACTAATAGGATTCTTACCGATAGTAGACTAGATTAGTCCCTTGTCATGGTTGTCCCTTTAAGTTTCATGAGAGTAGGTTTGACAAGTGTTTTATAAGAAATGAGTTGAAAAGAGATGTCTATCTAGGGGTAACATGTTTTAATTGCATATGCTACATGTCGTCAACCTTTTTACCTTTTCTTGGTGAGATTTTGAGCCTGTAGACGGATAGGATACATTATATGATGAATTTTTTTGTTGAGTGTAGGCTACGTGTTATTCTGTGTTAGAACTTGTGTGATTCAATGCATGCTGAGACTGTGGGTTTACCATGTGCACATATATGATAAAGGCATTAGGATTTCCCGTTACACCCTTTTGTGTTTGTGTTTCTTTTGTGTTACTCACCAAATTTCCCTTAGTAGCCCTGTTGAGCCTATCTACCTTTCGTTTGTTTACCCACTGCTAATTGTAAAAAAAAAAAAAACTGACCGTGATGATATTGTTATGAAAGAAAAAAAAAAGAAAAAAAAAAGGAAAGAAAAAAAATGAATGAAGAAAAAGAAAATTAGAAAAATATGTGAAAAATGAAATGAAAAGAACAAAAATAGAAGTATTGTGAATTTTGTATATGTTCTTGGGTAGAAACCAACCCAATAGTGTAGTAATTATTGTTTGAATAAAGTTATCACGGTTTGGTTATTGTTTGTGAGCCAATTAGAAAAGAAAAAGAACCTAAAAATATTTTCTTACCTTTATCCTAAGCCCAAAACCCGAAAGTCCTTTTGATATGTGCCCTGTTAGACGATACAGTGGAGGTGTGATTGTCATACAAGCCTATGATTGCAGGATTTCATGTTTGCTTTTTGAGTGTTTTATATACTAGCACATTACACGCTAGTTCAGATATTAACCCGAGAGGAGAGTACATTGTGAGGGGTGTGTAGCATGTGTCTAATTGTAAACATGTTAGTTTTAGATAGACAAGTCTTAAGTTTTTGAAATTGCATCATTTACTTGTCAGACTGTCAATCTCGATTGTGTCAGTCTATGGGATGGGCATGACTTGGGACTGAACAGGTTGAACTGGTTAGGGAGTTTAGAGGTGTTGTTGCTATGATGATTAGTTCTAGTTGGTTTGCTTGGGGACAAGCAAAGGCAAGTGTGGGAATGTGATGGAGAGGGTGAAACCTGAGCTTTAGAGTGTCTAATAATCATGTTTTATGTGTATTTGATGTGTTTAGTTGATTGGAATGAGATAACTATGAGATTTTGGTGATTTGCAGGTAAAGCACGTAATTCAGTGCATTTACGATGTTTAAAGATGAAGTTGTGAGCATAGGATGGGATGTTGCAGCTCAAGAATGGATGTTGAAGCTTGTTCGGGTGATACAAAGGCTCACGAGTGAAAGGAGTGTGAAAAGGTAAAGTTCGGGGACTAATTCGGTAACTTATGAAAGTTGTGTGGAGCTTATATATTCAAGAATCAAGGAGATCATAAGTCCAGGGGCCATTCGGTACTAAGTTGAAAGTTATTTGGTGCTAAAATACAAAGGGAGTTGGAAGGAATAAAGTACAGGGGTCTAAATGACATTTGTTGAAAGTTGGTGTGAAGAAGGAAAGGAAGGACCATATCGCGATCGTAGGCTATGAGTTATAACTCGTAGCTTACGAGTTCCTTGTGATTAAGGTGATTTTTGGACAGAACTTTCATTTCGTAAGCTACAGTTTTTAACTGTAGCTTACGAGTCATTACTAGCAGCAAGAAAAGACCAAGAGTAAACCGACCGTAGCCTACGGTTTCTATTTCGTAAGTTACGGTTTCATGTTAATGTTTTAACAGAGTTTTGAATTCGTAGGTTACGGTTTTCTTTCGTAGCCTACGACCCGGGAAGTAAAAAAGGACGCGAAACGAGGTCTTTGGGGGATATATTTGGGTTTGAAAGAAGGGGATCGTTATCTATCATTCTCTCATCAATCAAAGGCATCAAGGCACTCAAGATTCAAGGTTTCTTTCATCCAAATCCATCAAGATTCTCCATTCAATCATCGAAGCAACCATGATTTCTTCATCAATTCAAGCTTTTGAAGATTCTTCGTGCGAGATGAGCGTCTAAACTTTTTGTGGTTTCCTCCAGATGGAGGGTTTTTGTAAGTTAATGGATATTATGTGTTTGATACAATCGTTTTAACCTGGTGATTTAAGCATTCGATGCTTTTCACCATGGATTTGAATTATTGGTTATAAACAGTTACGTTTATTTAAACCTTAATTTCTAAGCATTCAGTTCCCGAGAGTTCTAGTAATTGGGATATATTTGACATGGGGTTAGGGTTTGTAAATTGTAATTGATAATCATTCGATAACCTCCCGTTATGTATTGACCGGAGTACTTAGTCGTTGGTTATCACAATTAGTTAATCAAAATTAACACCTATGTCTATGTAGGTAACGATTAAACACATAGTTGAAGTTAACAGCAAAACCTGAAATCTGGAGGAACCATCTTTTCTTTTATTGATTTAAATCACACTTTTTACTCGTTAATTTAGCTATTTCTCACAATCAAACAAACTGATTTTCCAATTCTGTAGTAGTTAATTGAAACTTTTCATTACGACACTTTCCACAATCCTCCTCTGGTTCGATATCCGACTTACTCTAGCTACTAGTTTATTTCGGTTTTTGCATGTCACTAATGACAAACATCAGAGTCGTTCACCAAATTGTGGGTTTCACGCCTATTTTGGTGAAGTCGTCTCGTCTGTGCATTACGAGCGGTTTCGATTTTAGTATAAATGAGTAAAATGCCTTAGGAAGGCGTGTGTTTGAAATATTAAAACAAGTATAAGCACGTAAAGCATTTCAAGAAATTAACACACAGGAAATGTTTTCAAGAAAAATTAACACACAAGAAGCGTTTTAAGAATTTAACATATGAATCAAGTATGGTCGAATTTGGTACTTAACTATAGACTAGCTCAAGAGCATGGCAATTTTCCTAATTCCCTATTGTTATGGCTCTGATACCAATCTGTCACACCCCAACCGATGGCGGAAACATCGGAGTGAGACGAAAACGAGATTGCAAGAGACATCATAACACTATTTGTGACAATATTTAAATAAACCCGTTTCATTCCATAACTTCAAATTGTCATACATTACATAAATTTCAAATAACAACATGTTCAAAACATAAAAATAACAGAATTTGATACAACATATTAAACCTAGCACGTCTATGTGTGTATCAAAGCATCGTCGCTACTTCATTTCATAGCAATCCTCATCCTCAACCTGTAACATGTTTAAAATAAAGTTCAATGCAAAAGCAAAGGCGAGTATACAAGTTTGATACATACATAGCATAAAAAAAGATGAATAAACAATTCCTTATAGCAAGCATGTGATACAAGATAAACCTTAAATTCGGCATGTGTCTAACATATCAAACCAATGATGAAACGCAATATGCTCATGACATAACCACAAGTCTACGGGCGGTGCGTTAACCCTATAGCACTATATATGTCACAGATAGGCTCGTACAAAGTTAATGATAAGTCTAACACAAGATGTAATTAACCCAAGTTTAAAGTATCAAGCAATCACGTATACAAGCATGTTATAGGAATGTTTGTGCATTTAAGTAAAATGTTCATGTGTAAGTTTTGGTAAGTAAACATGTTACACCCCAAAAAGTGGTAAACGTAAAGAGGGGAATTCGAGTATACTCACAAAATTGCTAAGTCTTCCGATTATCCAAGTGTTGATGAGTGTATGAGATTAGAAGGATGGATCACCGAGGTCACCCTATATGGGCAAACGAAGGTGTATGAGTATTCGGAATTATGACGGAGGATAAGAAGTGGAATTTAAGGAATATCTCGTTGATATATATATATATGTATATATATATATATATATTTTACATAGTTTATGTAAAAGTTCCAAATTAAACCCATCAAGAGTATTATAGAAGTTTTGTCAAAAGATAAGTATACATTTATATTTGTTGTTATAAAATTTATTTGAATCCGATACGATTTCATTTGTGGTTTGACTATAAAGTATATGTTTATGTTTTAACGAAAATCGGGCAGAGTTTCATCTGTTTTTTTTTGGACGATCCCGACAACTAACGTGTCGATATATTTTCTAAAATGCAACAATGAGCACAACAATATAAACAAAGTATATAAGAATTCTCGTTAAATATAAAAAAATGTAGCTAATTACAAAAAGTATCGGTTCGAGCTTGGTTAGTAAAATATGTACAAACAATATACTACAAAAAAATCGTGTCGTTAAATTTTACCGAAACTCACGTCGACCTGTCGATCACGGTTGGCCAGCTTTGACTGTTTGACCGTGTTTGACCAGTCAACCTGCTGAGTTGACTGGGTCGACCCAAACCGTAACCCAAGTCTCGAACTGAACCGGAACATACTCGAACCTAAACGAAACTGGATTGAACCTGAACAAAAGAAACCAAACTAGAATTGAGTCACCATTACTACTGCTGTACCGTTACCGGAAAACGCAACTGATCGGAAAGAAAGAAATGTAAAAAAAAGAAAAATAAGCATAGGGTTCAGGTTACCGTATCTCGCACTAACACCACCGCCGACACTGGCTGTAATCGGAGTCGTAAGCACCACAGCCGCTGCAACCACCATGTCTGCCGTCGTCGTTATCATCATCATCGCAACAGGTCACCACCGCCACCAACCTCGCTGGAGAAACCCAAATCGGAAACCCAAGTCTGTACGGAACTGAAATGAGAACAAACAAGGGCCGAGAACTAAGGCTGACCGGACTACCCCTGCCGTGGGCAGCGCTGCTATTGCCGTTGACTGGTACGGCCGCCGCCGTTTCTCTCTCTCTCATCTCGCTCTCTCTCTGTGGTTCTGTTGCTGTGTGCCGCCACCATAGAGGTGGCCAGCCGTTTAATTAGAGAGGGGAATCAGGTTAGTATGGGTGTGTGGTTGGTTGTGCTTGCCGGAAAGCCGACCGGAGAAGTCGAGGGTGTGGGGGTGACGCGTCGGTGAAGGAAAGGGGTGCCAGATTCGTGAACGAGAGGGAGAGGAGAAAGGTTGGGATGCGGCTGAGTGAATGAAATGAGTTAGGGTTTAGATTTCCTTTTTTTGATACATTCAATATATACACAAATAGTCCCCCACTTTGAGTAGTTAATTAAATAGCTAGATTAACTTGGTTAGTTGTATTTTTTTCTAACTTTAAATTCTAACGAGACTAACTAGATTAAAACAAAACTTTTAAATTTACAAAAGTAGTTAGTTTAATTAATTAAAAAAATGAATAAATAATCATATTTATAATGAATTAAATTAAAGATAAAAGATTTTTCGACGATTCAACAGATTATAATTTTGAAAGGGGGAAGCTTCTAAAATAGATTTTTTTGACTCGATTTCTAAATTAGGAAAGTTATGAAAACGCGGAGCGTTACACATATAAACTAGCAATGATGTACTAATATTTTATAGTGAACACTCAAACCGATTAGAATATATATACGTGTAACACCCTGCTTTTTTGCAATTTTCCTTAATTAGAAAGCTTGCCGTGCATTTCTATTTTTGGAAACTTGTATTCCTTGTAATCGTATCCGATACTTTGATCGTAATAAAATTAATCTTCTACATTGATACGTGCATTCGTTCGATACATGACTCGTAATTCTCATAAACATAAGTTTAACTCGTACACGATCATTGTATATTCGTAATCCTTAAATCTCATACATTCAAACACTTGGTTATTCGATTATATGACTAAGTTGTATGTTTTTCACTTGATTATATCAAACTATAAACCATACATACTTGTTACATTTCATGTGTTATACACACCTATGTTATCACACTTTTTGCTAATTAAAAGATGTCATTTATGCATTTTGGACCTTGTTACAAGTTACATACATACTAGACAACACGTAACACTTTATTAAACATAAAATATATACTTTCTAATGTTAATATTTAATCTTATTTTTATTTATATTCAATGTAATCGAAGAATTTACATCGAGATAATTGGTAAACGGGCAACAAGTTGCGCCGCTACCCCTTTTTGAATAGCAAAACTAAGCCTTTTAAAAACTACGTTCATAGATCTCGGGGTCATAACATTACTATGCATGACCCTTTGAACTCGACTAAATAGGTCCACAGCCTCTGGCGCCAGAAAACCAAAAGTATCAAAAGCAAATGGGATAAACACGTGCTGGTTGTCAAGGCACGCTTTCTCATGCTTGATCACTTTACCCGAAGCAGCCTGGCCCACTGTGAAAGCACTACTCCCTAAGCCCACAAGCGGGGAAACCCCTGTTAAATCACACAGGCGTGTTTTCCCCTACCCATCCAAAGACCAGAATGTCGGCTGGTCGAAGGGTAGATCTCCTTTCCAACGGGTCTGTTAAGAAATTAACGGGAGCCTCTTTCTTAGCAGAAATACCAGTGCACCTGAATATGTCAAAAAGGACATCCCTAACCAAATCATGTCGGTATTTGAACCCCGGGAGCTCTCTACAATGAACAGCATGCTCACCAAAAGAATCCAAACACGCCTTATGACAAACTGGGCATACCTCATCAACTGGGAATAAAGGAATCATGAGGCGATACTTAAGGATAGTACGGTACTCCACCGGCGACATATGTTGGCCTAACCCATCTATAGGTATAGCAAGAAGAAAATCTTGTGCATGTGGTGCTCGGAGACACTCGAAAACGGCTTTCTGTCTAACGGTGAAGTCAAACTGCACTTCGATTTCGTGAACAATTTTACTAAAAAGAGCACTCGCCAATGCATGTTGAGCTTTAGGGGGGGGGGTGTCCTTATTAGTGAAACCGCTGAAGTCAAAGCTTGGAATCGTATCACGAAGACAAGCTAAAGCACAAACATAATCAGAATCCATACCGCATATGCCACTGTCCCTTAAGATGTGGTCCTGTAGCACCCCCGATTGGGCCCTCGAGGCCACAAAAGCGTAGGATGAAGCCTCTACAGCCGAATACAAACCCAAACCTCCAAACCTAATAGGTAAAGAAGCAAGTCGCCACTGGAGGTCTCCAAAGAAAGGACCTCCACAAACCACCAATTCCTTAATCGCCTCACGCAAACCTTTGTCAAAGAACAACGCTGCATCCTCCATGTGTACAGGTTGTCATGTCCTCAAGCCAAAGAAAAGTTTGGCAATACTGATACAGGATCGAAGCAAGAGTAGTTCACTCTGCGGGTCACCTAATTTCGGTAGAAGACGCATCAAATCTACTGCCTTAGCAGCTCTTTTCATTGCCAACCCACTAATAAAGCTTGCGTCTCTACTAACAGCCCCCCCAAGAAGCTTCACCCCCACTGACGGCCTCCCGATCTCCTTAGGAAATAACCCTTCACGAAACTTGCTACCATCACAAGAAGGCCAAAATAACTCAGTTTTCTTAATATTAAGTTCAAGACCCAATGTTGGACCCGACACCCTGATGATGTCCAACACTCTAGCCACCTCTTCTGAACCTCCAATGACAGTCCCATCATCAAGATACCAAGCATGAAGGAGAAGCTTGCATTTATTTCTAATCTGATGCACAAGGGGTTGCAAAACAAGAGCGAAAAGAAGTGGTCCCAATGGGTCCCCTTGCTGAACTCCCGTGGTAGACCAAATGTGCCCATTTCCAAGATACAATCTTGCTGGCTGCCCATATAGAAATTCCACCCACAAAGAAATAGAAGGGCACCTCATCCTGACCTCACGAAGTAAGGCTGATCTATCCACCTGGTTAAAAGCATTAGAAAAATCTACCGTAAGCATTGCAAAAGACCCATCAGTGTGACGTTCACTTAGAACTCTATTGACGCTGTGTAAAATGGCCTCAGCGCCACCCGACACGCCGACCCCAAACTGAAAATCATTAAGGTACTTAGTCATTTCTTTACCAACACCCTTCATAGCAACCTTAGAAACCAAACGCCTCCATATAGTACCCACTGCAATAGGTCTAATCCCATTGTCGGGTTTTAAAAGCGGCGTAAGGGGAGCAGACGCGACAAACTCTGCCAAACACGATGGGCATTTCCCCCTAGCCATAAGTTGACTACCGCAGTGATAGCGCATAATAAAATAAAAATTATAGGGCTGTTAACAGCCTTGCATCAGCCTACTTAAGTCTTTTGTTTTGAGTTATTCAGCCCACTAAACACTTCCAAAGCCCAACCCATTGAAACCCTAATCCCTTCCCTATATAATAAACACTTCCCCACTCCTTATTCCACTTTTTTAAGCCTCCAAACACTTCAAAAACTCTCCCAAACTCAGCTGAGTTTCAGCCACGTTTTTTAAAGTTCCAGCCATAAAAAGTGAGTTTTAACTCACTTCCACTTCAATTTTCTTCTTGTTTCTTCTTCTACAACACTTGGATAACCTCTAGGAAGGTTCTCACAAGTTTGCTTGGGCAAACTAAGGTGAAACCTCACCATTTTTGAGCTCCAAAGTGCACCTATAATTCTGCTCATTTTTATCTTTTTGTTTTGGAAGAAAACTCATGTTTTCTTCATACATTCTGATGTGTGTAAAATGCAACATATAAATTACATCAAATAAGGCATAAAACTAACCCTTTTTTAGTACTAATGTTGGAAAAAGTGTGTTTTTGTCTTCCTTTTGAATTTACAGGGTCAAATGAGCTTAAACGAACAAAAGGAACAAATATACAGCCAAAACCAACATAAATACAAAGAAAAGGAAGAAAGGTGGCATGCCCGACCCCTCGACAACAACTCCCAAAGCAAAAACAAGAAGAAAGCTGAGCATGGGGCTGTGCCCAGCTGAGCATGGGGCTGTGCCCAGCCCGACACGGGGCGTGCCCAGCTCGACACGGGGCGTGCCCAGCTCGACACGGGGCGTGCCCAGCTCAGCACGGGGCCGTGTCCAGAATGGTCAGCCCTGGCACAAAAGACAAACCTGTAGAAGCTTCTATTGCCTACCACGGGGCCGTGCCCAGCGGACACGGGGGCGTGGCGAAAGTACAGCAGGCGCATTAATTGTAATTGCGAATTACAATTAATGAAGAGAGAGAGTGTCAGACGGACACGGGGGCGTGCCCAGCGGACACGGGGCCGTGTCCAGCGGACACGGGGCCGTGTCCAGGCTTCTGTACAGGCTATAAATAGGAGTGCTTGGCTCAAGCTCAAACCATCCCTTGGCACACCACCTCTCTCACACTTCATCCACCACCCACCACCATCACAACACCATCATCCACCACCATCATCCATTGTCCATCGTAGAGTGTGTGAGTCGTCTCGGGATCCAAGATTGATCGTAAGAGTTCTTGACAATCAAGGCCATGTTTGCCTAAGTCTCTTACATCACTTGGTGAAGACAAAGTGTCTAGTATAATACTTTTTATTTCTAATCTTTTGCACTTTTTATTTGGTTTTGTATTAATGACTTTAATAACTAGTTACTTATGTTGAAGGTGATCTTTCCTTATCGTTTGTCCGTGGTGTCTTGGCATTATTTTACTGTCTATATAAAATAAAGGATTTTCACCATTCATATCTCCACGGTCTATATGGAGATATGTTGGCTACCTGGTCGGGGGTTAAGGGAACGGTTTGGTAAAGGTCTTGCCATTGTTCAGCGTTTAGAGGTCCTGCAATGGACCTGGGTCAAATTTAGTAGGACCTCCTTCAATACTTCACGGTATTGGATGGCGGGGGTCCAAACTCTTTGATCCCCTCATAAGTTAACTACTATTAATACTATAACCCGGCTATTTAGGACTGTATCCCTGCTGACTCAGACTACTTAGCCGAGGGTAACGTCACCGCCAAAAGCGGGGCCTACCACAATACTGCATTAATAACTTAATTCATTATCTTCCAATAATCCACCCTTTTAGGATTGTATCCCTGCTGACTCAAACTACTGGGGTGAGGGTAACGTCACCTTCAAAAGAGGGGCCTACTACAATAACTAAGATAATCTCTTAATTATGTGCAAAAGTGCGGAAATAATCAAAGGTTATACTAGATACGAGTCGGAACCAAGTGATTCATCTTGTCTATCTGTTTTTTCTTTTATTTTTATTTTCAGCATTTTAGTTAGTTTTTAATTTTCTTAGTTTAAAACATTTTTCTAAACTTTTATTTTGGTTAGACGTTGAGGATAAACCGGTACTAAAAGCTCTTGTGTCCTTGGACGACCTCGGTATCTTACCAACGCTATACTACACTCAACGATGGGTGCACTTGCCCATATGTGTGTTTAGTGTTAGTGAAATATCGTGTTTTATAAATTTAAAACTTGGCTAAAATAAGTGTTAAAAAGGGCTTAAAATACACACCTAAAATAAGTAACACTTCGCACGCATCACATTCCTATGTCCTTATGCCACTAATCAAGACTATGATTAAGTTTTCTTAAAACCAAGGTTGTGACACTTAAAATCAGAGGTTAAAACCTCATAAACTTTCTGTTTTGGTTAGGGTTTAACCCACAAGTAATGAACAAGCTTCAAGCTTGATGGTTATGAGATTATAGGACAAGCTTGGGCTATCCTACTAAAAAAATCCACACATTACTTGATGATTTCTTAGATTAGTTGTAATTATTTCCTTTCTTATTGTATGTTCATGACCATCCTTGAATGTTCATAACATCAAGTGTAGTGGTGAACACCTCGAGGTACCTAAATGGAAGACTTGTTCTTCCTACCTCCTACATGACTTCTATGATACAAAGAGGTTCCTAAATGGTGGATTTATCCTCCTACCTCCTACATGACCTATAGGATATGATGGACACTATGTAATACATACATATATATTATCCAAATAATCGAACCTTTGTTGATGGATTAGTATTCATTTGTCAAAGTATTAGATTACATCATCTAAGACGTAATAACTTATTATGATTCTAATGGGTATTTGAACCCATGAAAACATTCTAACCCTTGGGGTTTCATAGTGTCAAACAAGCATTATGTGACTAGGTGATTACTTTTCATATGTTTATTTTCATGCCCTCGAACTCCAAATCCTTAAACCATATGTAAACATCTCTCAAACTCCAAATCGAACACATTCAACTTCCTAATCTCTTACACTCGTCAACACTTGGATAATCGGAAGACTTAGCAATTTTGTGAGTACACTTGACCCATTTCCCTTTTAAATACACTTTGGGTGCAACATGTCTTACTTGTTAAACCGCACAATTCACAAGCATGCTTTTATTCATTCGATCTGTATACATGCCTTGTTATGCTTAGGTTCATGCTAGAATACATACTACTTGTTAACTCGACTTAAACAATTATAGCGCTATAGGAGTAACGCACGGCCCGTGAACGAGAGGTCATGTTAGGTTTATTCATTCATACTTGCGTAAACAGAGGGTTGACTTGTTAATCGCATGCTAGTTTATACGTTAATCTTGATAACTAGGTTTGCTATGTGGATTGTTCCTTATCATTTTTATACTTATATACTACGCACCAAACTTGTATGTTCGCCAATACTTTGTATTAAATACACTTTTAGAACATGTTGCAGGTTTAGCGATGATGTTGGTGATGCATGGAATCTAGTAGGATGCTTAGATACACACTTTAAACTTGTATTCTTATTGTATCGTCTTTAGTTATTTATGTTGTATTGTTTCAAATCCTTGTAATTGACTCTTTAGAAATTAAATGAAAATATGTTATTTAAATACTTGTCACAAATAGTGTTATGAAGTCTCTTGCAATCTATTTCGTCTCACTCCGATGTTTCCGCTATCGGTTGGGGTGTGACAATACGCATATGCTTGCAACTCAATCGTTCTCCACCAATTTACACAAAAACATAACACAAGTCAAAAGGACTTTTACGGGTTGTAACGGGGCTAGGCTAAGAGTATGGAATGAGATATTTAAAAGTGGCTAAGGTGACGAAATTCGATTTTTATTAACGGACAACCTAACTAAAAAACATCAAACTATAAGGCGCAAATCCACCTTTTATTCAATAACAAATAATGCTTCTTTTTGGGTTTTTTCACAACAATTTTCCGCTAGTTTTCATGGTATTTTCAGATTTTTTTTTCAAATTCAACAACTACTAAAACATAAACAATACTTACAAAACACAAAAATATTAAAATTGAATTTTCATTACTCGGGTTAAAACAGAAATGTTGAACGGGTCAAAGGCTAAATGAGTTGATCAAACGAAGGTTTAGGCTCAAAGTTGGCGACTACGAGATTAATTTCGGTGAGGTAAGATATAAAATGGTGTAAAAATAAAAAGATTTATCCTAATGCCTTTATCATTCTTGTGCTCGTACTTGGTCTATGGTCTTAAACGTATTAAAAGTTGCAAGTTCTACAATACATGGACTAATGGCACACTCAAACAAAGAAACATATATATGTAATGTGTATAAGCGACTCAAACTCTCACATGGAAAGGGTATGTATGTGACATGCATAACATTAGTAACTTATTAGGCGAACTATTCCCAAATAACCACCCGCAATTTTCTATTAAAAACACACATTGAATACTCGTCATGCTAATTTTTCGGAACTTGACCAAGACAAAAGACCAAATGGGTCGTGCACCCCCTTGTTTACTTAGTTAATCATGCTTTTAGAATGCTCAAAAGAGGATATTTTTGAAAAATTTATGAAATTTTACCCCCATCCCCAGACTTGAGGTAAACATTGTCCTTGATGTGTAGTGTTTAAATGAAGGGTTAAAATCTTAAACTTTTTCTCCCCATCCCCACATTTGAGGTCAACATTGTCCTCAATGTGTAGTATTTTGAATAGGTCTTTTCAAAACGCAAAGGATGTGACACGACTCTTCTCCCAAAATTCCACCCCAGTCAAAATTTACAATTACAATCCAGTTATTTTACTAACTAAATAATCAGAGTTAAGTATAAGAAACGTATGCACCTGGTTTGCTAATTCTTCATGTGCTCCTCATCATCTATGCAAATGGCCTTTCAAAACGAGTATGATAATACCTACAAGTCTCAACACTCGTGTAGAAGCGAACTTCTCACCATAATCAAAACTCATTAGATAATCCATTTTTTTACCATTTTATAAAAGATTAACCAAGTCATTCGATAACCACTTAGATTTATGTGGAAAATAATTTACAACAATAACAACCCTAACTCACTTTCGTAGAAATAACGGTTGCATTTAGCGTATGCAACAAGCTCTTTAAACCTCTCGATAAATTGTAAGGAACACACTACAAATAAACCAATGAACCCAAATTCCATTTTCTAAATAAAAGTTAATTCAAATAAATATTTATAAACATTATCTAAAAAATACATAAATAAAAGTTAATCCAAATAAATATTTATAAACATTATCTAAAAAAATACATAAATAACACAAAATATATTTTTTAGTAAAACGTCCATATCATCAACTCCAACCTCGGGTTCACTAACCCATATCCTCTATCTCAAACCAATTGCGGCGATACTCCAACCTAACCCAAATCGTGAACCCGAGTAGGGTTGTCCTTTTTTTATCCGAAACCCGACCCGAATTTGAAGCCACCCGAACCCGAATTAGAGAATACCCAAAAAACTCGAACCCGAATAACCCATACCCGAAAAAACCCGACCCGAAAAACCCGAAACTCAAAACCCGGACATTTATTGTCTTTTTTATTGATGCGATGTGATTTTATTTAGAGTGTTTTTTATTTGAAATATTAAGATTTGGGACTTTGGAACATTATCATACCATATTGTTAAATGATGTTTGAATTGTGATGATATTGATATATATATAGGTAGAGGATCCTGTAAAAAGTGCTCAAAGTGTGAGAAGTGTATTATAACACTATATATAATACTATATAACACCATATAAACACCATATAACAATATGTAACACCATATAATACCATATAACACTATGTAACACTATATATCATTATATAACAAATATAACACTATAGGTTGTCTGATAGCATGTCTATGATAGATGTATAGTGTTATATTTGTTATATAATGTTATATAGTGTTACATAGTGTTACATGGTATTATATGGTGTTACATATTGTTATACGGTGTTTATATGGTGTTATATAGTATTATATATAGTGTTATAATACACTTCTCACACTTTAGGCCCTTTTTACACTATCCTTACCCTATATATATAGGTAAAGGGTAGAATACAATAGCCCTAATCCTACATTACGTACGTGATGCCCACAGCCCTACACGTGTCGCTGATTCATTTTCTTAGATAAGGGTAACAGATATTCCGTTCAATCATCAGAGGGAAAATTAGACATCATCATCATCATCATCACCATCAAATGTTTTATGACGTTTCATGGGTGGGGTTTTAAGATTAATTGCAGGTGGAATTTCAAATGCTTGAACAGACTTCATTTATGCAAGAGATCGAAAATAGTTAGATTGAAATGGATTTGTATCATATAAAATATTCAAGTTTTTGGAACCTTGTGGCTGTGAGGCAAGGCAAGCAAAAGGTTGGTCCTCCATTTTTCAATGTCTGTAGATTCTTTTATCTTGAACAAAAAGATGCAATGATGGCACCAACAACCAAAACTGTTCATATGCGATTTTCAATGTAATAATATGCGAATTCTCAAAAAATCTAGAACAAAAAGAATGCAATGATGGCACCAACAACTAAACTGATAACATGCGATTTATTATGCAACATGCGAATTCTCAAAAAATCTCATGCGAAATTCTAAAAAAATCTCATGCGAATTCTCAAAAAAAAATTTGTAACATGCGAATTTTTTAATACTGTCACAACTAGTTTGTAACATGCGAATTCCCAAAAAAATTTGTAACATGCGAATTCCCAAAAAATTGTAACATGCGAAATCCCAATTAATTAGACCCGCGTTTAAATGATGGATGATCTGACGGTTGTGGTTATAGCGTACGTAATGTACGATTAGGCATATTGTACGATAACCGGCCTATATATATATATATATATATATATATATATATATTTAAAATGATATATTTGATGATGTTTAGTGAAAATAAAATATGTTATTTTTCATTTTATATCAAAACACGAAAACCGAACAACCCGACCCGAACTAACCCAAACACAAATAACCCAACCAACCCAAACTTTAAATGAGTCGGTTATCGAGTCATTTTTTCCTAACAAAAAACTTGACAACCCAACCCGAAAACCCCAAGAAAAAAACCCGAAGAACCCCTTTAAACCCGAGAATTCCCCTTTCACCCTAACATTTTTATCTCCAAATTCCAATAACATGTTTTAGGCTAGTGGGTGTGGTTAAAGCCTTAGGGGCTTTATCACGCCACATCAGCGCCACGTAGGCTCTATGTCACACAGGAGCTTGAAAGATACTTACTTTAACTTGCATGCAATGGTTTAAAACCCTAATCATGAATACCTAATTATTAGTTTTTTTTATTTAGTATTTTTTATGTTGTCAAACGGTATTATTGCATGGGGACCACCATAAAGAGCCGTTTGACGTTCGTTGCTGGGCTAGCAGTTCTACTATAGCGCCCCCATTTGACGGACAGAAAATGGAAGAGGGGCGCTAAGGGGCGCCAAAGAGGCTGAGTTGGCTGGGGCAATATACTATATGGTAAAAAAAAAAAAACAAAGTACCTACTCCGGCTCTCCATTTGGAAAAACAAGAACCGGTCTACAACCAACGTCCGGCCTCATTTTATATTTCAAATTCAAAAAATAATAATAACATTCACATTTTTCAAAATTCAAAAACCCCATTTGAGTTCCATCGTCTCCATCATCTTTTTCCTGCAAATTCAAGCGATCAGTTTTGCGTCAATCTTTGTAGGCTAAAATTTCAATTCAATGGACCCATCTGACAATCTTCCTCACACCCCACAATCTTGCGTTTCAAGTAACACAGCCTAACAAAACCCTCACTCATCACTTCGTTTTTACTACTGGATTTTAATTATTGTTTAAAAATATCAAAAGGGTTTGTATATTTTGGGTTGAAATTAAAAGGGTTTGCGTATTTTGGGATAATATCAAAAGGGTTTTGAAGGATGGTCAGACCGGCGAATGGTGGTGGAAAACCACGGCAGGTTTTATCGGAGGTTAATGGTGATCAAGAACCGGGTATACGGGTCGGGTCGGGGAGTGTTGCTGGGTCGGATTGTGGTGGGTTTGAGTTTAGTAAAGAGGGTGTTGAAGCATTGTTGAATGAGAGGAAGATCACCAAGAATATGAGTCTTAAGGTTTGTTGATTTTTTTTTTTTGGAAATTGTATTGAATTGGAGTTTGTGTGATGTTTATTTTTGTTGGTGTTTTAGGAGAAATGTGATGTGAGGCAGGATTATATAAAAAGGCTTAGAATGTGCATCAAATGTTTTCAAGATCATGAAGTGGAGCTTTTGTTGAAGCAAGAACAGGATGTGAAGAAGTTGGAATCTGCAGAAATGAGATGCGGTGATTTGGGTAAAACGATAATTTCAGTTATATTATGCATTCTTTTGGGGTGTCAGTCGTGTCAGGTTGCTTGGTCGATGGATTTTTATTGGAGGGCTCCGAACACATAGTCACATCCTTATATTTATTTGTGTCGGACCCACTTAAAATCGTGCGTGTTCGGGTCAACCCATTTAATGGTCAGCTATGGGTCAACCCTTTCTAAAGTCTAAATATGAACTTTTTTAAAAATCCCTAAATGGGTTAAAAACATAACTTATTTATTCAATCTCCGTGTTCATGTTCGGGTCAACCCAATTAATGTCTGTGTTCGTGTTAAGCCATTTCTTAAATGTGTCATGTTCAGGTTGCCTAGTTCTTTAAAAAAACAGATTGTGTTAGCCTATCCAAAACCAGTTTTTTTTTTTTTTTTTTTTTTTTTTTTTTTTTTTTTTTTTTTGTGTGTTGTTGTTGTCGTCATGTAAGAATTGGAATTGTAGGCCTCAGTTTTGATCACAATTTCATAGTGTAGACTGTAGATTCAATTTTGTAATTTAAATTGTTTGTAATACTTCACTGGTTCTAGAAATGCTAATGAGTCAAAAGGAAGAAGAACTGAATTCGATAATCATGGAGTTACGCAAGAATTGCACAGCTTTACAAGAGAAATTTGCAAAGGAAGAATCAGAGAAATCGGTACAGTCTCCAATCTTGATCTTGGTCAATAAATAGGGTAATTGCTATGATTCCTAGTTCTAATGATGAATTAAATCGCAGTCTGCATTGGAATCGTTAACCAAAGAGAAGGATGCTCGATTGTCCGCAGAAAGATCACACGTTTCTGTCATGGAAGAACTTGAGAGAGCTCAAAGAGAGTGTTCAAGTGCAAATGAAAAGGTTATTTTTATATTCTTGGTTAAATGTGTTCTTTTGATATCTTATGTAACTGTGCATACCTTGAACTTTTTAGCAGTTTGAAAAATATAAAAATTAAAAAAGTTATATTGTAAGTACAAAAGATAAAAAAAGTACAGTATTATTGGAACCGGTACTGGTATTCGTTTTTATGGTTTTCGATCGATAACATGTTTCGATATCCTCTTAGGCATATCACAACTTTATTTTTTGGTTTACCCTTTTGGTTGATATACCTGGTACCAGTCTCATACAAGTTTTGAGATGAACCGACCGAATTCCGTCGTGTCGCGCTGGGGAAATCCCACTAGTTAACTCAAAAGTTATATTTATAAGTACAAAAGATAAAATAGTACTTTTGTGATGCAACTTGGAATATTATTGAATGCCTTAAATTATTAAACACACCTTTTTATAATGGAAATCTAACTTCAGCTGCATAAATAAACAAATGAGTTAATAAGTTTAAAGATTCATGTGTTTTTACAAAGATTTTTTTTTCTTTCTTTTTTAAATTTTCTAAATCTGGGAATGCTAAAATCGGGGCTCCAAATGATGAAACTCGGCGCAAAAGGTCAGGGTGTCATAAAGTCCCCGTTGAGTCGTTTTAATAGGGGCCTTTTCTAGCCGACTTGCCTTTGTCTTGTTGCTCCGAATATAAATCAACTCCATATCAGTATAGCATTCTCTGAAAAGATTAACCGAATCTAATAACCTTTCTCCATTCGGAAATACTGTGATTCGCAGATCTCATCACTTAACGATATGTACAAGAGACTGCAAGAATACAACACGGGCTTACAACAATACAACAGCAAGCTTCAATCAGAGCTTAATCAAACCCACGAGGCTCTTAAACATGCGGAAAAACAAAAGGCTGTTGTGGTGGAGAACCTGAGCAACTTACGGGGCCATTGCAAATCTTTGCAAGATCAGTTGAACGCTGCTAAAGTCGGTATCGATAACTAATCGATTATTTTGAATTCATTTTTCGCATATAAATGTTTCTTACACACGGACTTTCAGACAAGTAGCAATGAGACAATGAAGCTAAAAGAAACGTTGGCAAGTGAGGTTGGACGGTTGAGATTGGATTTACAACAAGTGAGAGATGATCGAGATCGCGTGTCGACACAAGTTCAAGATTTGTCAACCGAAGTGTCGAAATATAAAGAGTGGACTGGAAAGTCAACGGCTGAATTGGGGAACCTTACAACAAAGTCAAACGAGCTAGAGGTTCTTTTTGTTGACTTTAAAAAAAAACTTTTCATTGCTTATAACTATGGTATATTTATGAACATTGACTTTTTTGTTGACTTTTCAGGCAACATGCTCTTCACAAAGTAATCTGATAAAGAAATTGCTAGAAAAACTTGCTGCTGCTGAGAATAAACTAGAGGTTTTCAACTTTTCATTGATTTTATGAACATTGACTTTTTTGTTGACTTTTTGTCTGACTTCTTGATTTATTTGTACGTTGTAGATGTCTGATTTATCGGCCTTTGAGATAAGAACCGGATACGAAGAACAACAAAGAGTTAACTCTGATTTACAGCTTCGTCTAGCCGATGCAGAATTAAAACTCGTTGAAGGAGAATCTTTGCGTAAAAAGTTGCATAACACGATATTGGTTAGTTTAAGACTTTAAGTTTCCATTTAATATATTTGAATATAACAAATTAATAAATTATTAATCTAACATCTTTTTTTTTGTTTTGCCACAGGAATTGAAAGGAAATATACGAGTTTTTTGCAGGGTACGACCACTATTGTTTGATGACGGTGCCGACAATGAACCAAAGACGGTTTCTTTTCCTACAACAACGGATAATATGGGTCGGGGAATTGAATTGTTGCAAAATGGTACTATAAAGACTCGATCTTTTGAGCTGAGTTGACTTTGTTTACCGTGCGTTTGATGCTTATATCTTTTTTGTTTTTTTTTTTGTTGTGTAAAGGGCAAACACATTCGTTTATTTTTGATAAGGTGTTTGTGCCTGAATCTTCACAAGAAGACGTGTTTGTAGAGGTCTCACAGCTTGTCCAGAGTGCTTTGGATGGTTATAAGGTGACGTATTTTGCTCGGTTTTTTAAATGTTTTTAGTATGGCTAGAAAGGGCAAAATAGTCTTTTCACAAAAATAACGGAAATTTTAACGCCACTTAGTGACAAGGACCAAAAATATTGGGACCAAAACTGTAATATAGTAATGCATTATATGTGGTTACAAAAACAATATTATTATGATAATAATCTAAATCTTCGAATAAAACAGCTTAAGAGGTTGTATATGTACATTAAAAAAGTATACATTGTGTGAATTTCAACCAGATTGACCCGTTTGATTGGTTTGACCCGTTTGACCCATTTGAGTTTCAACCAGATTGACCCATTTGACTTTCAACCAGATTGACCCATTTAGCTCAACTTTTAATTTCACCCGTTTGAGATAAAAAAATAAAACTCAAATCGACCCGTTCATTAGTGTTAACTCGGTTCTATTACTTTTCCAGGTTTGCATCTTTGCTTACGGTCAAACAGGGTCCGGAAAAACGCATACGATGATGGGTACACCTGGCAGTTTTGACGATAAAGGATTGATACCTCGTTCGTTAGAACAAATATTCGAGTCCAGACAAACGCTTCAAAACCAAGGGTGGAAGTACGATATGCAGGTTTGACTTTTCAATCAAGTTTCTTGTTTTTCTTGTTGTTTATAATCCAAAGAAATTATTTCATAAATTTCAGTTTTACAGGTTTCGATGCTGGAAATATACAATGAGACAATACGCGACCTGTTGACAACAAACCGACCCGGTTCAACCGAGTTGGGTACGAAGCAGTACGCGATTAAACATGATGCAAACGGAAACACGCATGTTTCTGACCTGACTGTAGTTGATGTACATAGTAGCAGAGAAGTGTCGTTTTTGTTAAGTCGGGCTGCACAAAGCAGGTATTGACATACTCCTAACCAAGCAGCTTGGTTTACTTGAAACATTGTTCAATTAAAAGTTTAAATTCTTTTAATATATAAAGTAACTGTTACTTTTTTACTGGTAACAATATATATGTTTTTGACCCGTTGAGTCAACCTATCTGACTTGTTTCCTTTTAAGGTAGGTATTTTAACTTTACCATCACACCTATAACATAACCCAAATATATTCGTTTGTAAATGGGTTAAAGTTGTCACTACTAACTAAGTGACTTGTTTAGAGGGTCAATTTAGGTAAGTGGGTCAAAAGAGGTTTTTTTGTGGAACGTCAAAATAGGTAACTTTTTTACTGGCCAAAACGTGATGCTTTGTGTTGGTCATAGTTGTCAATAGCGGTCGCTATGGTCGCTATAGCGAATAGCGTATAGGTCGCTACAGGGTATGTAGCCATAAACAGCGCGATTTCAGTTCTTTTTTCAAATGTAAATAGCGATTAAATATAGCTATAAAATAGTTGGATTCTAGGTTTTTGTTAAATATACATTTAAAATAGCGTATATACCAAGGTATTTTGATATAATATACATATAAATTTAAAATTTTTTTTTCTAGTGTATCTCTATTTATAAAATAGTGCCCGCTATTTATCGCTATTCACTATGTAGCATATACCTTATCACTAGTTGTCGCTATTCGCCATTAACAACTATGGTGTTGGTTGACGTGACTTTTTAAAGGGTGTTTTTTACGGGTCTAAACAAGCTGGGTCAGGTTTGGTTGACCCAAAAACACTTTTTGCCAATTTTTTATGTCATAAACATATGGTGCATCTGTTGTTTCAATAATAATGTTATGTGTTGAATAAAATGATTTAGGAGTAATATTGTACAAACTATATATATTCGACCCGTTTGACCCATTCAACCCATTTGACCTGTTTCCTTTTAAACTAGTTATTTTGATTTTACTCACCCTTTAAACGTTTAACACAAGTCACAACCCAAATACATTCATGATTGATATGTTAATGGATTGAAACTAAGGGTCGCTTTTAAATCTTTAAAATTTAGGTCCGTGGGTAAGACTCAAATGAACGAACAATCGTCGAGAAGCCATTTTGTGTTCACTATGAGGATCACGGGTGTTAACGAGGTGATTAAATCTTCAGGGTTTGTTTATTTTCTTTCTTTATATCGTCTCATTAATGTTGTTTGGCTAATGGTGACGTCTGGTTTGATGTTGTAGGGCACAGAGCAACAAGTGCAAGGTGTACTTAACCTTATCGATCTTGCGGGTAGTGAACGTCTCTCCAAAAGCGGGTCAACCGGGGATCGTTTAAAGGAAACTCAAGCCATCAACAAAAGTCTTTCATCGTTAAGTGACGTTATATTTGCTTTAGCGAAGAAGGAAGAACATGTACCCTATAGGAACTCGAAACTTACGTATCTGCTTCAGGTAGGTACACTGGTAACTAGTTTGACTTTTAAATTTGACTTTGTGATGGATTTGACTTTGACTTTGAACTTGAACAGCCTTGCTTAGGTGGAAATTCCAAGACTTTGATGGTTGTAAATGTTTCTCCGGCACCTAGCTCGCTTAACGAGTCACTTTGTTCTCTTCGGTTTGCTGCAAGAGTTAACACGTGTGAGATTGGAACGCCTCGGAGACAAACCTCTGTGAAGCCGTTTGATGCGAGATTCAGCTATGGCTGATGAGTTTTTATGTTTGAGAATTACACGCATTCGTAATTAGCTTCTGGTACTCTTTACAGTTTGGTGTTGATGTCTACACCAGAGAAATATTGAAGTAATTGCCTTATTGATATGCTGATATGAATGATGAACATCTTCGTTAATAGATTTGGATTAGTGTTTTTGTACTATCTTTGCAATTTTAATAGTTGTTTTGTTAATGTTGTTACAACAATCTGTGCGATGCTGAGGCTGACAGTTTGCGGCAGTGCTTCAAGAGGTGCACAACCTATAGGTTTCGGCGATTGAGTTGGGACGTTATTCGCCACCCTAAGTTAGGGACTACTGCTTATTAAACCAGACACAAAATGACGATAAAAAAATGTTTGTTGGTTGATGCAAATCTAGTAATGTCATTATGGTTATCTGGGAATGGAAATGTGCCAATGTGGGAATTTCCTTCTAAATTATAAGACAGTTATTATCAAAACTACTAGGTATTATTATTATCTCCTTTTTTTAAAATTTTTTTTAAACATTGTAAATGCTATAACCTGGGCTATACGGTTTAGGGTATATACGGTTTCTCAGTATTTTTTTTTAAAATCCAAGGTTAGCACCTTATCAATATTTACAAAGATGAAAAAAAAACCCCATAGTTAAAGATAATCGTTTTAAACTCCAATGTTTTTAGAAAAAATCACTGATATAACAAGTGACTTGAACACGTTAAACTGTACTACTTGAGATTGACTTGCTGAAAATTCGAAGCGAGCCGAGCTTAAACGAGCTTGAGCTTTTATTGAGGCTCATTTAATAAACGAGCTTGAGCCCGAGCTTCACATATCGAGTACAGGTAGACTCGCGATTCTAAACAAATATTTTATTTATATATTTAATATATAACAAGTATTATTATACATCAAACTATCATAAGATGACATCTCTGCAGCCTATTTTTTTGTTCTGATTTTGCAAGCATCATCTTTGCTAAGTGTTCATTGAATTCCGATATAACGACTTGCACTCCAACAGTCTGCTTCAGGTACACTGGTATACGTGCATATAGATTTGGTATATACAGGCATATGGTCCTCAAATCAATAGGGCATATTTAGGAGGACAAATTGCATGGTCATCACATTCTTTGATTTATAAGAATGTGGAATATAGAAATATCATATATGAATTATTCATTTGCCTTTGGAAAAAAAAAAAAAAGTTACACGGTAAGTTGGAAGAGAAAATTGTCACTTTACAGTCTCACATCTCTCTCTTTCATCATCTGCTTGCTTTCACCAAAAACAAGGGGCTTCAAGGCTCAAGCAAGCAAGTACATTATATGATGACTCTAACTAATATCCATCTTGTATCTCAAATTCAGAATTAATGAAACAAAATCTTTATCCTTGCTTTTCTTCGTTTTTCATGTACATGTTGAAGTGATCAAATAGTGCCACACAATCTTTAATATACGCGTTTTAAGACGCTCTAATGTGGCAAGACTTGATGAACTTATCTGAAAAGTTGACATATTTGGTCCATAGTGTCCGAAGTTGCGGAAACGCAATATCTAGCCATGGTTTTGCTCTGCCGTTGAAATGAATTACCGCAGCACTTTGAGCATCCGCCTGGCTTGTATTTTCTTGATACCCCAGCCCCAACATATGCCAGAACGGATCGATTGTATGAACATGTCCATGAAATGCAATCAAACCCGGTGGTAACGTTCCTAGCTGCCACAAACTTAAATCCGACTTCAAATTCTGCATAAGAAAGCAAGCTATTAGAGTTCTATAATCTTTTATATTTTTTAATGATTTTTTGTTTGAATTATTTACCTCTTCAAGCCAGTAATGGTAATTTTGAGTTATGTTGGTGTTTCTCCATGCTTCAAGATCAAATATGTTCATGCCGTAGGCCCAAGCACATTCGTTTGCGTTGAAGTTTTTTGATATTAATGGATGAGAAAAATTCAAGTAGCTTTTGAATCGTTTCGACATTACAAACTTATCCTCTCCTCTACATGTTTCAACGGCTCCATTTACTTTTCCGTTCATATCAATGTCCCATAGAGGTGAAAGATCGCTTTGAACTACAAGGTCATCGTCTAGGAAGACTACCTTGTTAAGACTCGGAAACATCTGCAAAGACAGTTATATATAGTCAAGAAAATGATCAAACTTCTTACTTTATTTTGACATAGCCCGAAAAAGGGCAAACCCAGTGCATGAGGTCCCACATGCGCGGGTCCGGGGGTGTCAGGCCAACTTGGGCCTGATGTACGCATCCTTACCCTGCATTTACGCAAGTGGCTGTTTCCACGACTATATCTCGTGATCTCCAAGTCACATTTCAAATTCTAGGAGAAGGGTTTTGTTGTTATGCTAATTGCATAACGAAGTAACCAATTTCGGTCCGATTTTACTTTTGGTAACCAACATTTTCAGGTCTAACTTTCATCAAAGTTTCAAGTATTTTGATTTAAGGTAACCAACTTCTACATTTTTCATGGTAATCGATGAAAATGATGTCATGGCATGTGATGTATCGATAACTTTTGAGCATGTCACCTTTATTGGTGAGTTTTGCGCGAAAACGCGGTCATCTTAGGTATTTACCTTAAATAATTTTAAACTTGTGTAACTTTGAGGGTTTTTCTTGGTGTAAAAAAAGTTGGTTACCATTTTATGCAATCAACTCTTAGCAAATTAGTGTTAAACATTACCTCTGGCAGATAAATCCTAACATGGTTCATGAGCGAGTTGTACTTAGGACTCATAGCTTGCAACTTTGCAGCAATAACATACGGCTTCTCGGTGTTTTCCGCCACAATGGCTGATGACCCACCTCTAAACTGAGACCGCGCCTTCTGATCTTTCTCCATCGCTTCTAAAACAGGGACTTTTCCCTTGGCAAACCAATCAAAATGATGCAA
>JARYGA010015768.1:0-48246 GCA_030545235.1 Helianthus tuberosus | reverse complement strand
CATTTTAACGAGATTTAACTTATACAAATCCTTTTAACCACTTTAGATTAGTTCAAACACGAGTTTTAAGCATTATACCTCTAGCTCAAGGCTAGGGAAGAATCTATGCGCAAATGTGGTGGATAAAAGCCAACGAAAGAGGTCCTTCGTGTTCCGCTTGCTCCAAGCTTCCTAATACGAGACCCTTGATGCTTGTATGAACTTGGAATGTGATGAACCAAACTTGAAGATGGATGTAGGGGAGGGGGGGTGTTCGGCCGAGAGTGTAAGGGAGCAAGAGAGAGAGTTGGAGTGTTGTGATGTGTGTGATGAATGATCTCTAGTGTTTAAGTTAGATCTTATTGACAATTCTTAGAGTTATTATCCAATGGGTTTAGTGTCAAGTAGATATTAAGCATTGAAGATTAAGTAAATCTTGCAAGTACCAATCATGTCCCCTAGGGGACCGAATTCGGTCAAGAGGGGGGGTCCCTTGGTTCGATTTCAACTAGGCATAAGTATTTAGTTAGATAAACCAAGTTAGTTAAGGGTTTAACTTAGTTAGTGATGTTTAATGCTTTAAAGCGGGTGTTAGGGTATTCAGGGACCCTAACTGGCTCAGAAAAAGATAAATAAGGAAAATAACAATATTTTCATGTTTCGGGTATAGTCCGGTTGTTTGGTTGGATAGTAATCCGTTAAAGTGTTAACAAAGCTTTAAAGTGTCGTTATTACTCTCTTTAGTGACACAGCTTATTTCCGACACTTTGGAAAGTGTCTAGTAATATTTTTCTCATGTTTTGGCACTTTATTAGTTAGCTAAAAGCTGAATTATTGAGTAAAGTGCTGAGTTTTGTACTTAGAGTACGTTTTAGGCACATCCAGTCATTGTAACTTATTCCTAGAGACGCAGTTCCACAACCCTTGTATCCCTACACTCACTACTAGTGTAGCAAAAATATTTCTGGCTCATACAAGCCTTAGAGGCAGTGTTTGCCTGATGCTGGCTGTATCAGCATGTTCAGTAGGTTATCCGTTATTGTGCTACTGTGCTTTTTGTGCATCATGGTTATCACTAGGGTTCTGTATGTAAATCATGTAGTGACGACAAGTAAAGTATGATGCAAGTAAGTACATGTATCAGATATTAACTAGCAGTTCATCAGCTAGTTCAAACAAGCACAGTAATTAAGCAGTAATTAATCATTAATTAAGTCGTACGGATACCTGGTTTAGTACGGGTTGTCACACTTTCAAGGTTAGAAACCCTACTTCTCAAATTCTTCTCTCTGCAATCTTACTCCTCCATACACACACCTGCTGCCATCACTCTCCTTCTCTCCGGCCGGCCCCGGTTAACTGGCAAGCCGACACCCAAACCCTCACCTTCATATACCCCCCCCCTCTCAACCTCTCGTCTCTCTCAGTTCCGAAGGGAAGACAACCGGCCACCACCCTCCGGTGGTGGCACACGGCGACGACGAATCCGACGAACACCCCCTCCCCTTTTTATTTACAGGTGACAAGAAGTAATCTTTTGTTGTTTAAGTACTTCAATTAGCCCTAATTCGAAAGGGTTTTGATATAACCTAGTTTTTGGGGATTCGCGAGGTGGGTTTGTTATTTAATCCCCAAATTGTTGTTGAATTGAATATGAAAATTTGGGGTTTATGTTTGGAGATTAAATCTTGAATCTTGATTCTGGATATTGGAATTCGAGGAGATGGAGGAAAATACAACAGCTTTTGAATTTTGTACAAGCATTGGGGTTTTGATGTTAATTTTGATATGAGGTTTTTATACTGTAACTGGTAAGCTGGTAAAATTTTGGTATTAGAATGTTGATGCTTTGTTCTGGATGAAATTTTTATTGGTGAAAAGACTTGTGTTAATTGGGGGTTTATATATTCTTTTTCTTTTTGAGTCCTTGTGTTTTATGTGTTTTATAGGAGTAATTTGGTCATTTAACAAAACATAACAACAAAATTCTAACTGGGTTAGAAATTTGGACTCAAATGGGTAAAGAAAAGGCTTATGGGGACTCAGGTCGTTAAACTTTTTGCTTTTGGACTCAACTAGTTAACATCCATAAAACACAGGGACTCAAAAAGTAATTTACCCAAAGATGAATATATGAAATTGTAAACTTCTTTTACAAATTTTATAATTTCATGTTTAGGCCATAATTATATTACGTTCATATTATGGTTTCAGTGGCGGCCAATGGGTAGCAGTGGCAGGGGTGGTAGTCGGCCGGTGGTGGTCATGGGTGTGACGGTGGTAGGGGCGGCGTATGGGTGAATGGTGCTTGGGTGAAGATGGAGGGGGTGGCGGGTGATGGTGTGTGCGTGTGTTAATGGAATGGACAAAGGAATGAAATGGGTCATTACATTCCATAGTCTTGTTTGGTTACCATGCAGGAAAGGAATAAATCATTACCTTGTGTTGTTTGGTAGGTAAGAAAAGAGGAATGAACTAAATCGGCGATGGGTGGTGGCGGTGATTGGTAACGGCTAGCGGCGGTGGTCGGTGGGTGACGGTTGTTAGCGATGGCGGCGACGATGGTCGGGGTTGGCGGTGGTCTACCGTGGCGGGTGGTGGCGATGGTGGTGGCGACAGGTGGTGGTTGCGGGGACGACGTTGGGTGGTGGTGGTCGACGGTAGCGGGTGGTGGCCGCGGAAGATAGTGATGGTGGTCGGAGGAGGGCGGCGGTAGTAGTCGGGGTGGCGGTGGTCGGCGGTGGTGGGTGGCGACGATGGTGGTCGATGGTGGTGGTCGCGGTGACGGTGGGTGGTGGTGGTCGACGGTAGCGGGTGGTGGCATCAGAGGATGGTGGTGGTGGTGGTCGGCGGAGGGTGGCGGTAGTGGTCGGGGTGGCGGTGGTCTGCAATGGCGGGTGGCAGGGATGGTAGTCGCGGCGACACCGATGTAACAACTCTCATTAAAAAGTCCTAATTATTATTTTAATTGTCCAAATAGGAAACCCTAATTGAGAAACCCAAGTGATTCTGCATAATCCCTAAAATTTTCAGAACATTTGGAATCAGGATTAGGGCCCCTAAAACTCAGGGGGGGTAAACCCTAATTGATAATTATCTTCGAAATACGTTGTCAAAATTTAAATTCGTTTGAATAACAACTCACCAGGCCTATACCAGTGAATAACCTACCCTACCCTACCTTGACACCCCAGGCGACACGCGACAGAAACAGAGTCACCCTCCGGGACACGCGGGAGGGTGAAATTTTCAGTATAAATAGTAGGGCTTGGGTCTTGAACTGTTTACATATTACGACGTTAAAATTCGTTACGTACAATTACTTATAAGCTGTTTCTTTCAAAACACACATATATCACGAAGTGCTGCCGCAATTCAGGGTAATAACTCGATCGCTGCTACGATTCAATGTCCGATCAATTAAACTATCCAATGGATGTTTAAGTACTGCCCACATTAGGGTTTATGCTTTGTCATTCGTTGTTAATTCAATGGATGTTTAAGTATCGCACTTTGTCATTCGTTGTGAGGGTTTTAATCTCGTGAGTAATCGTAAATGCTGTATTAAGTTACTAACCTAGTTTGTGTGCATTATTATTTAAACTAGGTTATCAAGGCTAATCAGTAGGCTAAGCTCTGTTCAAAATTAAATCTTCAATGTGAGTCATTCTCTCTTTTTATCAAATTTGTTTATAAAAGCATGTTTATTTTCAAAGTTATAATTACGGGGATTAAGTCTTTGTAATCACCAAGTTACAACCGGTATGTGGGGTTTTGTATACATTACTTGATAATCGTCACCATTGGGGCAGCCAATGGGGGATATGATCATAGTCACAGATCCGGTCGAGTGACAAATACCGTGGGTAGTTGGTTTGATATCAGGAACATTGTAATCGCTCTTAGTACTGTAAATTATAACAAAAGAGTCGTTTTATTAAAAAGAATGATTCACTCAGTATTTCCCGCTGACAAAACCTTTTTCAAACATGTTTCAGGTGATCTGTTGTGATCCAGGAAAAGTGCCGTGAAGCACTACAAGCTTAAGGAAGTGGCTCAGTATAAAAATAAGGAAACATGTTTTATAAAATAAAAGATTTCTTTTTGAAATCTCAAGATTGTAAATTACCGGGTTTTATCCCGAGTTGTGAAATAAAATAATCGGGAAATATTTCAGTTTTTAAAAGATCCTGAAGAAACTTCCGCTGTTAAATAAATACCACGGGATTTTCTGTCCTGCGGCTCCTGAAACGGGTTAAACCGGGTCGGGGGCCGTGACAGAAAAAGGTGGTATCAGAGCCACTGATTTAAGCCTATTAAGTATTTAAAAATACTTAAGTTTTACTGATTGCCAATTATGTGATTATGTGTTTTATTAACCGATTATTTGTTAGTTACAGTATGGGTAAACAAAAGCTGTCAAACATCTATCTTAAACTAGATAGGTCATCCAACGAGAAGGGAAGTTCATCCCAAACAAAACCTTATGTAATTCCTGAAGAAGGAATATTTGTCCGTAAAGCGCAGTATGAAGAACCACTTTCTCCTAGTAAAAGAAGTCTGATTATTAGAAAAAGTAAGGAGAAAATAAAGAAATCCCGAGAGAAGAAAGTTAAACAGGAAACCCAGGAATTAACCAGTAAAACACCTTGGGAAGACGAATTAGATGAGAAATGGGCAGATCTTTATATGCTAGCTATTGTAGCAGTAAATGCAAATCTCTAAATATTTTAAAATCAAGTTTTAGCGCCTACAGTCCAGAAATCTTATCCAGTAAATAAATAAATTTACAATAAAACCTCGTGTGTTTTAAATTTTCATTTGTTTTGTATTTACCCAGTATGAAATAATATTTAAAAAGATTTCCTATGAAAATTTTGTTATACATTAGTAATTGTGTGTATTTTGCATAACAGCATGAGTGACTTGTCTGACGCCCTTCAAAACCTAAATCTCTATCCAGTAAAAATATAGGTTTCCCGAGATTTCAATAGGTATATACCAGACATAGAAGAACCTGTTGAATTCAATGCTTCACCACCTCCAGAGAAACCTAAACCCAAAAAGAGGAGAAGATTTGTGGGATGGAGACGTGTGCGTAGGAGGAAGCCTACAACCAGGAAAATTCCTAAAATAGAAAATCCTTTAGACAAAGGAAAAGGGGTTGAAGTCAGTGAAGGTTTTAGGTCACTGGAAATGGAATTGGGAGAAGATTCTAGGCCACCAGGAATGGAATATGGAGGAAGTTCTAGGCAAATCCAGAGGGAAGTCGGAGAAAGTTCTAGACAGGTGGAGGAGTTACCTTTTTCAGGAGGAATTAGATCGGGCATTGGCAAGCTGTGATGTTGTCAGGCCAATTAATAATAATATGTACCCTACTATTGAAAATCAACTACCAATAAACTTAGAACCAGCAATTCCAGACCCTATAATCCATACTCAACCTCTGGGGATAGACGAATGGTGGACAAATGATTGGCAGTTTCAAAACCTAATCAATAGTCCTTATTCCTTTCTTCCTCAGTTCGACCCAGAACCATTACCAAATCCACCCATGAGTAACGAGAATTTAGCAGAACTTCGCCATTTTGGCGAAGAGTTATTGGATGCGGGAAATAGAATCCGGGAGATAGGGGGACAAATTGCCTGGAAGTATGATGAAAGGGAGCTTCGTTTTTAGGACGACAAGTGACGAGAGATAGTAGGATGGTGAAACTGTGGTTGTGTAATAGTAAAAGTAATAGTAAAATCAGTCTGTAAAATAACTACGAATAAAACTCTATAAGATATTGGTGTGTAGTGAGGCATACTATAAAAGATATAAAATGAAATCGAGAAATCGATAGTTTTGACTATACGTGTATTGTGAAAATTGTCTGATTGTTTTTATGTATAATTGTTATTTATCAGATACTAATAAAATTATATATATTAATTATCAGATGGCAAACATTGGTAATGAACCAGTAAATGAGGTTAATCAGTCTGAGCAACATCCAGGGGATCAATATATGACTAGGCAAGATATCGAAAACATTGTTGCTCAAGGGATAGCCAATGCTATTCCAGCAATCGTTGTTTCTGTAAAGAATCCAATCGAACCGCAACAAATCGTTCCTAGTAAACGTATTTCTGAAGATAACTTCAGTAATAGTGTAAACGGAGGCGATAATCATGTTAATCATAATGAGGAACCACATCAAGCTCCATTTCCTAAGAAAATGAAAGCCGCAACGCCTGGTTGCACTTTCAAAGAATTCCTTGCTTGTAAACCCACTGAATTTTCAGGCAATGAAGAAGCAACTGCATCACTGCGTTGGTTAGAGAAAACCGAAGCAGTAATTGCAATAAGTAAATGTGCCAAAGATGATCAGGTCATGTACGCGTCAAATCTTTTCAAGGAAGGAACACTCGAATGGTGGAACACTGTGTTACAATCAAAAGGAAGAATAATAGCTTATGCCATGAATTGGGAAGAATTTAAGAGTCTTGTAGAAAGAAAATTCTGTCCCGAGTATGAAAAGGAACAAATGACAAATAAGTTCCTAAATCATCGGATGATGGGTGTAGATTGTCGCGGTTATACTTCGACATTCTTTGACTATGCTAGAGTGGTACCAACGCTGGCTTCGCCAGAACCGGTACTCATTTCTAGCTACATTTGGGGATTGATTAGTGAAATCCGCAATATCGTTTAAGCTGCGAGACCTCGCACTATTGACGATGCTGTGGAATTAGCTAACACCCTAACTGACGAACAGGTACGTACACAAGATGAAAACAAGAAGAAAGAATTGGCTCAGAAAATTACTCAAGGATTTCGTGCGGGTAATAGTAGTAATTTTAAGAGAAGAGGAACTGGACAATTCTCGACTCCATCATTCTGCAGGAAATGCAAGAAGAAACATTATGGAAGATGCGATATAACCTGCAATTTTTGCAAAACTGTAGGACATCGTGAAGAAAACTGCAGAAAGAAAACAATAGTCTGCTATAACTGTGGAGAAAATGGACATTTCAAAACAGAATGTCCTAAATTGGGCAAACCAGCAGACAACAAAACCAAGGCGACCGACGGAACTATTAAGAAGAATGCCAGGGCATTTCAGCTGACCACTCAAGAAGCAGAACTCATCCCAGATGTGATAGCGGGTACGTTCTTAGTTCACAACATATACGCAAAAGTATTATTTGACTCTGGTGCAAACCAAAGTTTTATAAATACTTCATTCTGTCAAGCTCTTAATTTACCTTTAACCAGTATTAGGCAGATTTTTACAGTTGAAACGGCAGACGGAAATTCAGTTAAAAAAGATAAAGTTTTGCAGGAAGGAAATATAGAACTTTTAGGACATAAATTCTTTGCAAACCTATTGCCAATGAATTTAGCTAAATTTGATGTTGTATTAGGAATGGATTGGTTAGTAGCCAACCATGCTCGAATCCTTTGTGATCAGAATTCCATAGAAATTCAATCACCCACCGGAGAAGTAATTAGGATTACAGGATAAACCACGTAAGCCCATGAAATTCATATCAGCAATGAAAATTGCTAATTATGAACGAAAACAAGGAATAGTATATATGATTTCAGTAATCATTAGTACTAAGGGTAAAAAACTTAAGGAAATTCCTGTAGTCTCAGAATATCCAGATGTATTCCCATAAGAGTTACCGGGATTACCCCCAGATAGGGAAGTAGAATTTAGGATTCATCTAATTCCAGGAACTACACCGATAGCCAAGGCACCTTATCGGTTAGCACCCACAGAAATGTTTGAACTGAAAAAGCAATTAGATGAATTACTAAGTAAAGGATTCATATAACCTAGTTCATCTCCTTGGGGAGACCCAGTGCTATTTGTTAAGAAAAAGGATGGTTCGATGAGAATGAGTATCGATTATAGAGAATTAAATAAGGTTACAATTAAGAATCGATACCCATTACCTATGATTGATGATCTGTTTGATCAACTTCAAGGAGCTAGATATTTTTCTAAGATAGACTTACGCTCCGGATATCATCAATTGAAGGTACAAGAAGAAGACATACCTAAAACTGCTTTCAGAACTAGGTATGGTCATTACGAGTTTACAGTCATGCCCTTTGGGTTAACGAATGCACCTGCTACATTCATGGACATGATGAATAGGATCTGTAAACCATATTTGGATAAATTTGTAATTGTTTTTATAGACGATATACTTATTTATTCCAAAAGTCAGACAGAGCATTGTGAACACCTTCATGCACTCTTAACTTTGTTAAGAAAAGAAAAGCTTTATGCCAAATTCTCGAAGTGTGAATTTTGGTTAAAGGAAGTGCAATTCCTAGGACACATGGTGAATCACGAAGGTATTCACGTAGATCCTGCTAAGATAGAGGCAATTACCAATTGGAAGGTTCCACAAACAGCAATGGAAATTAGAAGTTTTATAGGTTTAGCTGGGTACTATAGACGGTTTATTAAGGATTTTTCCAAGATAGCTGTTCCATTAACTAAGCTAACCTGTAAAACCGTTAAGTTTGAATGGGGATCTAAACAAGAAGAAGCTTTTAGGATTTTGAAGCAGAAATTAACAAATGCTCCAATCTTAGCCTTACCAGAAGGAACTGAAGATTTTAAAGTATATTGTGATGCTTCAAAACTAGGATATGGATGTGTGCTTATGCAACGCAAAAAGGTGATTGCATATGCTTCAAGGCAATTGAAAAAGCACGAAGAAAACTATACGACTCATGATTTAGAATTAGGAGCCGTAATTTTTGCCCTTAAGATTTGGAGACATTATCTGTATGGAAGTAAATTTACTGTTTATACAGATCATAAAAGTTTAAGATATATATTTGGGCAAAAAGAGTTAAATATGAGGCAAAGGAGATGGATGGAAATCCTAAGTGACTACGACTGTGATTTTCAGTATCACGAAGGAAAGGCAAATGTAGTTGCAGATGCCTTAAGTCGTAAGTATTATGAGAAACAACGACGGGTTCGTGCTCTTAGATTAAATCTACAACTAGATTTAATGGAACAATTGAAGAATATTCAAGCTACAACAATCAAGGATGATGCTGAAGGAATGAAAGGACGAATAAAGGAATTAGAACAAGAAGCAGATGGAATTTGGAGATTCCACAAAAGTAGAATTTGGGTACCTAAGCAGGGAGACTTAAGACCTAAGATTTTAGAAGAAGCCCATAAATCTAGGTATACTATGCACCCAGGAAACAATAAGATGTACCAAGATTTAAGAAAGAACTTCTGGTGGATAGGAATGAAAAAGGATATAGCGCGATATGTTTCTAAATGTCTTACTTGTTCACAAGTTAAGGCAGAACATCAGAAACCTTCAGGGTTACTACAACAATTAGAAATGCCTGTATGGAAATGGGAACTCATAACAATGGATTTTGTTACTAAGTTACCCAAAACAAGAAAAGGTAATGATGCGATTTGGGTAATTGTAGATCGGTTAACCAAATCTGCTCACTTTCTACCAATGAAAGAAACCTTTAGTATGGAAAGGTTGTCAAATTTATATGTAGATGAAGTCGTATCCTTACATGGAGTTCCACTCTCCATTGTTTCGGATAGGGATAGTTGTTTTACTTCTCATTTCTGGAAAAGCTTCCAGCAAGCTATGGGAACTCGACTAAATCTGAGTACTGCATATCATTCACTAACAGATGGACAAAGTGAAAGGACGATCCAAACTCTAGAAGACATGCTCAGAGCATATGTAATAGATTTTGGTGGAAATTGGGACGATCACTTACCATTAATTGAATTCTCCTATAACAATAGTTATCATTCAAGTATTGAAACTACCCCATTTGAATACAGAAGAAAGTGCAGAACTCCAGTTTGTTGGGCAGAAATAGGAGAAAGTCAATTGTCAGGCCCTGAAATAGTGCAAGAGACGACTGATAAGATTACTCAAATCAAGGAAAGACTGAAGACGGCTCGCGATCGTCAGAAGAGTTATGCAGATAATCGGCTCAAGCCACTTGAATTCCAAGTGGGAGACAAAGTACTATTAAAAGTTTCTCCTTGGAAAGGAGTAGTTAGATTCGGAAAGAAAGGAAAGCTAAGTCCAAGGTACGTAGGACCATTTTTAGTGATCCAGCGTATAGGACCAGTTGCTTATCGTTTACAACTACCAGAAGAATTAGCTGGAGTACATGATGTATTTCATGTATCCAATCTCAAGAAATGCTTATCAGACGAATCACTGGTAGTACCTCTTCGAGATATAGAGGTAAACGAAAAGCTGAAATTTGTTGAGAAACCTCTTCAAATTGAGGATCGAAAGATCAAGTTTCTCAAACACAAACGACTAGTTTTAGTCAAAGTTAGATGGGATTCAAAGAGAGGAGCTGAATATACTTGGGAGCTGGAATCAGAAATGAAGCGAAAATATCCTCATTTATTCCAGTAAATCTCGAGGACGAGATTTTTATTAAGGTGGGGAGAATGTAACAACTCTCATTAAAAAGTCCTAATTATTATTTTAATTGTCCAAATAGGAAACCCTAATTGAGAAACCCAAGTGATTCAGCATAATCCCTAAAATTTTCAGAACATTTGGAATCAGGATTAGGGCCCCTAAAACTCAAAGGGGGTAAACCCTAATTGATAATTATCTTCGAAATACGTTGTCAAAATTTAAATTCGTTTGAATAACAACTCACCAGGCCTATACCAGTGACTAACCTACCCTACCCTACCTTGACACCCCAGGCGACACGCGACAGAAACAGAGTCACCCTCCGCGACACGCGGGAGGGTGAAATTTTCAGTATAAATAGTAGGGCTTGGGTCTTGAACTGTTTACATATTACGACGTTAAAATTCGTTACGTACAATTACTTATAAGCTGTTTCTTTCAAAACACACATATATCACGAAGTGCTGCCGCAATTCAGGGTAATAACTCGATCGCTGCTACGATTCAATGTCCGATCGATTAAACTATCCAATGGATGTTTAAGTGCTGCCCACATTAGGGTTTATGCTTTGTCATTCGTTGTGAGGGTTTTAATCTCGTGAGTTATCGTAAATGCTGTATTAAGTTACTAACCTAGTTTGTGTGCATTATTATTTAAACTAGGTTATCAAGGCTAATCAGTAGGCTAAGCTCTGTTCAAAATTAAATCTGCAATGTGAGTCATTCTCTCTTTTTATCAAATTTGTTTATAAAAGCATGTTTTTTTTTCAAAGTTATAATTACGGGGATTAAGTCTTTGTAATCACCAAGTTACAGCCGGTATGTGGGGTTTTGTATACATTACTTGATAATCGTCACCATTGGGGCAGCCAATGGGGGATATGACCATAGTCACAGATCCGGTCGAGTGACAAATACCGTGGGTAGTTGGTTTGATATCAGGAACATTGTAATCGCTCTTAATACTGTAAATTATAACAAAAGAGTCGTTTTATTAAAAAGAATGATTCACTCAGTATTTCCCGCTGACAAAACCTTTTTCAAACATGTTTCAGGTGATCTGTTGTGATCCAGGAAAAGTGCCGTGAAGCACTACAAGCTTAAGGAAGTGGCTCATTATAAAAATAAGGAAACATGTTTTATAAAATAAAAGATTTCTTTTTGAAATCTCAAGATTGTAAATTACCGGGTTTTATCCCGAGTTGTGAAATAAAATAATCGGGAAATATTTCAGTTTTTAAAAGATCCTGAAGAAACTTCCGCTGTTAAATAAATACCACGGAATTTTCTGTCCCGCGGCTCCTTAAACGGGTTAAACCGGGTCGGGGGCCGTGACAACCGACAATTTTGGCTACACTACCGATGTCACTAACACTGTGTTCCCGAGTCATTTAACAGGGGGAGGTGAGGGGAGGGGAGGGGAAGGAAAATTTTCTCTCATAGTCTCTCCAATTTGGGAGGATGAATATATGGTGATATTTGGTCTTATTTTCTTCCCTTTTCCCTCCCCTTCCCCTGTTAAATGAAACTCGGGAACATGGTCTTTCATATTTTCATCTCTTTTCCCTCCCCTCCCCCTGTTAAATGAGACTTGGAAACAGAGTGTAAAAGGGGAGTGTTAAAGATAATGGTGTTGATCTCATGGGTTGCCAATGATTGGTGGTACATGTCATGAGTCACAGTGTGGTTGGCGACACTCTTAGTGTCACTAAGGAGGAGTCAGTAACATGGTTGGTATCAAGTGCTATTGCGGGTTAGGCAGTAGTATGCTGATCAGCCTAGTCCCTAGTGACATTAGCTGGCAACACTGTATAGAAGCCATTACAAGTTCATGATGACTATGTGACCATGACCATTACACTATTGGTGACAATGCCGACACGGTTGGTGACACTGCTGGTGACACTCGTCTGATAATCTTAGAAAGTGATAGGGTTTCGTGTGTTAATTCTCGTGTAGATTAAGTGACGTTTAGCGAACATGTGAGTTCTAGATATCCATTTTTATAGTTTTAACCTTTTGGGCTGCTATGCATGCTATCTTAAACTGATTTACGCGCCAAAGTACTTGATTGACACTACGTGTTTGATATTACGGATTGATTAATATTACGTGATTAATATTCTTGAATGATCAATAATACATGTTAATATGATTGAAGTTTGATGATACGAGTTTAATATTGATTTACAACAAATTGATAGTTAATTTATGCTTATTTAAAAAAGTTTTAACTGGTTAACTAATTGATGATCGAGGTATTGGTGGAAACCCGTGACTACGACGACGCAACAAGCATGGAGTTTCATACCGGTGTAAGCTTATCTGACGAACTTCAGTCAGTTGATAGTGATGCTATTGATGGATAAATTTTCCGTGCCTTTAAAACTTAGTTAAGTAAGGAGTTACTTGAACACAAGGAACGAGTTGATGAATGTGATACATTATACCTTCTTAGGGGTTGTGAGACGTAACTAGGCGTCGACTACTATCTACGTTAAGTCAGTTAATCGATAAATCATCCAAGTGAGAGATTGTTGGATATGAGATGTCCGAGTGAATAATTAACGTTGCTAATGAGGTACGATCGAAAGAGTTACACTTTGGACGACGAACAATGAATACTATTTAAAAGTTAAATATTATAGTTCACGAATTTGCGGTTTTTCTAACAGTAAAGCGGAATAAATATTTGGATAAATGTTAATAGAAATTAGTTATTTACGATATGATTATTTATTTATTTAGTTGGTTATCTAATTAAAGGTTAATTTGTCACACCCCTTTCAAAGGCGGAAGCACGAGGTGTGATCTGAGTGGTTTTCATTGAATACGATGAGTAAACATTGCTACATGAATTAAAACATACTCCATATTGCCATTCAAGTTTGATTATCCAAAATACAGAAATTTGTCTAAAGTTTACATTATAATTAAAAGATAATTGTGTGAAAGTTCACAACACCATTTCAAAAAAACAATGATCAAGGTTATGTTCCCTATATAACTACAGGAGGTGGGATATAGTAAACAAATCTACAAAAGATGGCAACGGAGACTAGACACTAAATGTGACAACCCGAACTTTCTAGGTCAGCGTCTCTTAGGCACGTAATACTGTCTCTTATTATTTCTCTTTCATAATCCTCGCATGATGAAAATTTATTAAACACTCGTGTATGTAATACACTAGCTAAATGTAAAACGTGATTCGGTATGTTCATATGTGTTAGACTGATTAACTACAAGAAACCGGTAGCGCGCGTTTGGGTGTCGATTAATTAATTTAGAAAGCTAATCTAATTGGGCCGCCATCACTTTTAATCACACTCGGCCCAATCCCTCACTTGAAGCAAACTTGGCCCAACCCGCTTGTCCTAACCAATCCGGCCCACCCTGTTGTGTTAACTGCACTCGGCCCAGCGATTTAAGAGCCCAAAATACCCAAACCAGTATTAAACAAAAACGCAATGTAAGTAGGTTTAGCCCACTATTATTCCGGCTTTATATGGGCTGGCCTCCATGCGTCCTTCATATGATCAGAAGTTAGTTAAACCCTAATCATTCCCATATCTCTTCCCTGGATCGCTCGGCAGGAGACCCCACCCCCTTCTCGAGACATCATCTGAATCGATCGAATTTGTGGTTAGTAGCTTTATATTTATGCTAATTTGAACCTAGTGATGTTTCATGAAAATTGATAAGGGTAAAATGGATGTTTCATGTGAATTTGTGTCAAAAGATAAGGTGATCAAAAGTCAAGTATCATCAGTTCACATTAATTGCTTGTGTCAGGTCACACATGAATAAAGTGGTCAAGATTGCATGTTATTGAGGTCCAATTAGATTTGATTATAAGGGTGAGAGGGGCACTCCCCTAAGACCATTGGGTATGGGGGAGGATACTCTCCAAAGGACTACCCGCTACGTAGGCGTCACGTAATCACGGGAGGAGGATAGTCTCTTTGGTGACTACCCAAGGGTGTGGGGAGACTACCCACCTTAATAAAAAAAATAATATATACTCAAACAGAGAGAGAGAAACAATTAATAAAAAACCCATATGGCCCACCACCTTCACACATGCAGCCAAGGAGAGAGAGGAAGAAGTCAGATGGGGGGCCCACCCCATTCACCTTTCTGCACCGTCTTGCCCGTCTGTTTTCTGACGCCAAAGCCGAGCCGGGCCCCTTGGGGGCGGTGTTGGACGAGCCCAAAAGAGGGGACGGGCCTTTGACGGTGCCCATACCCAACCGCCTAAGAGGGGAGTCCCCTCTCTTACACACCACCAATCAGATAGTGCCACGTCAACTCCCCTCTTAAACTCTCCTAACACCCCATTTTGATGGCGGCATTCCCCTGTTAGGGGACTTGGGTTTTTTTTTTTTTTTTTTGTAAAATTATGCATGTTTATAAATTAAAAAAATATTAATAAAAATAAAAATTAAATAAAAGACATTTCATTAAATTAAAAAAAACACGGACCAGCTAGGGTAGATCCCAAAGTAAGATAATACCCGCGTTTGTATAAGTGGTCGTTCACCTGAAATGGACAATATGGCGCCGTTCCGTTTCGTTGAGTAAGAAATAACGGAGATTGTTGGAGCAGATGATGTCTCTCCTCATGAGCCTGATACAATAGCGCAACGTCGTGGCTCGTTGGTCTACGTAAGAATTCACCGGCATACATTGCACAGACCGTCTGGCAGAAATATTCAAGGCACTCACGAGAGGTCCTTTCAGACATCTTTAAATACTCGTCGTTTTCGTCTGGTGGGTTACCGGTTGCAAGTTGTTTAATCGCAGAAGTAACCTTTTGCAACGGCGTGAAACTTTTCTTCATTCTCCCGTCCAAGCCCTCTTGAAACCACTCGTCGTTCGCTTCGACGTCACTAACAATTTTTAGGAACAAAGACTTGGACATACGAAACCTCTGACGAAAAATATCGGCATTAAATTTTGGATTTTCTACAAAATAATCGGCCATTAGTGTTTCGTGGCCACCCTCACGATCTCGAGGGACAATTTTTTTTTTTTACTAGACGATGTCGTGTCTAGTACCTCCGCTTGTTGAATGAGATTTTGGAAGAAAATTAAACTACTATCGTTTGACGGAGAACCTTCATCGTCGGGAAAGTCGGGTAGGGGAGGAAAAAACGGGAACTTGGGATCCATTTAGTGAAGTGGGTGTTGTTTGAGAGTATAAAAAATAAGAAGTGGGTGTGGTTTGAGAGTATAAAAAATAAGAAGTGGGTGTGGTTTGATAGTATAAAAAATAGTGAAGTGGGTGTGGTTATTTATATTTGTTTAAAAAGTGAATTTTTTTTTTTTTAAATTCGACCGTTTAAACGACCGTTCCTCAATTATCGTGCCATTTCAATGCGGTGAACAAGTGCCGAAACCACCCCCCGAATCGGGTCCCCGCGGTGATGGCGGCGGTGTTCCCGATCGGGGAAGGTGGTCACCGAATTGGTCCCCGCTGTACGCCCCGGATACCCTAAACATTTGCATTGAAAATCATATAATCATGTTTGTCGGCCATAATATAAATAGTTGCATTGAAAATCACACGATCATGGAATGGATAATAAGATAAGTTGTTGTTATGAGTATGCAAGTTGAAATAGGGCCGATGAGTATTGTTCATATTAATTCCATTCAGCCGATCTTGTTTGTGTGGATGTTTGGTTAACAAATTATGTGTATACATGTATGTTACCATTATGGTAATTATCGTGGACCAGTTAGTGTGATCAATGGGTGGTATGTGTATACGTGATGATATATGTATTAGTATTTGCATAAATATGTGATAAGGAACCATGGGTACATTGTATAACATAAACAGATTAGTTAGGATGTGTTAGTGTCTTACTAGTCGATGGTTTAGAGGTATGATATTGATAAGTGGATGTCTTTGTATAGATGATGAATACTAAATATTGGAAACTGTTAAACGAAGGTGTTGATAAGATGATGAACCAATAAATCTATGTTGGGTGGATAGAGGATATTTTGTTAATTGGTTCGTATTGTAGTTGCATGATCCTAAGTCATATATCAATCTATCAATAATATGGGTTTACATGTTAAATAGAACCACATACCAATTATTCGGGTTACACACTTGGGGACGGGTCATAAACTTTGATTCGGACTTGTGAACAAGGGCCGCATAATGCACCGGATTAACATACATATAGATATGGACTACACACACACATTTACATATCAGAATGATATTCTGGGCCGCATCTCCTTTCTGTTTGTGTTGGGCCGCACAACAGGTAGGGATACTTGTCGGGCCGCGAGCAGGGATTGAGGGTTGGGTTTAACCCGGATAACTTTGGGCCGATTGGGCTGCAATGTGTGAAATAAACATGGGTGGTTAGTAATGGGCCGCATAAAACTAGTCAGATATTGGGCCGAATACTTGTTGGACCTGAACGGTTGGATTTCATTGTCGAATGTATAGCCGAAATGGAATTAAGCAAAGTGTTATTTGTTATGTGTCTTGTGAGGTATGAAATTGTATTGTGAGTGTATACGTGAATCAATTACCTGTCATGTGTATGTGTTTATGGACTGGTGCGATGCATGAATTACCGATGTGATTTGCATAACTTATGTGCACTTCAAGAGTAGTATGTGTAAAGGATGTGTGTTCAAAGGGCACATGAAGCTAATTGTTGTACCAAATCATTTTAGGTCTTGGTTGATCTATTCTGTTAAACAAGTAATTAATCCTACCGAGCAAACCTAAGGTGAGTTCACTACTCTTGAGCATGCGTCCCGGTGGTTGGGACAGTCAGTGGGTATCCCGGGGAGGTATAAGTCTTTTGGGTAAAAACTGGTATATATTGAATAATATTCTCATCCTATCATTCTTAAGTCCCATCTTTTGTTACCGGGGAGGTAACGGGGTATTAGTTGGTAGCGCTACTTAGGTTTGGCACCCTCACGCCGTACCGGGGAGGACGGTTGTGAACTAATTACCCCTGTCGGGCCCAATGCTTTGATAGGAGCACTGGGGAAAGGGCAAAACATACATCAGGAGCCGTCTTGTTTATCATCGAGATATTATCAATATTACTTTGCTTTTGTTAATGAACTGGAATAAACACTTGGTAACAACGTTTTCATAAACTGTGAACTCGCCAGCTTTGTCTGATACACTTGTTGCATGCTCGCAGGTTGATAGGCTTCTTGGTCTTGGATACTTGCTGTCTGGAGTAGCAGAGGTAGTCATGGGTCGATTGGAGAAATTGATTTGATTGGATTCTTGTTACTATACCTTAGTTTTAAACAGTATAACTTTAGTTGTTATTTGCTTCCGCTGAACGTCTTGGTTTTCGTATAAACTTGATGATGGTATTTTAATAATGATTGAGAACTTTATTTCGCAACTTGTGTGGGTTCAATGTAATTAGTGGCTCAGTGTCGGCACGTCACACGCCCATCAGGGACACTCCCTAGGTGGTATTTTAAGGGTGTGACACTAAACATCTTGACAAGGAGCCCGCGAACATCATCCACTAATTTCCTGAAATACGTGTAAGTTTAAAATCGTCAACAAAAGTTGGTGTGAATTCATGCAGATTGTGTAAAATATAACATTTGTAATTGTGTAAAAGCATGGTATGTAAGTTGTAACATGTAAGTTTGTAAATTGTAATGAAATGAAATGGAATCGAGATCGCTAATTTTTCGCGAGGACATTAACATGTGTGACGACATAGGAAGCATCCAAACCTAGGCGATTTTTGACATCGTTTACCCTACGACTGTGACCCATGACACTCCATGACTATGTGTTGTCAAGAGAGTGAGGCTGCCCGGACCTGTTAGATCTAACCCTGGTTCTTTCGGTCTAAACTAGATTGATGGCGCTTACGTATCCCCTATTCGTGACATGATCTATGTGTGATTCCTTTGTTTCAAACACAACAATTTGTACATGTATTTTCCTCAAAGTTTGAAAACAGTGTCTTGAGCGTCTAGCTGCACCGGATTTTGCTACTCGAGTGTCGTGACCTATAGAGGTTCTAAGTATGTTAATCACCTAACTTGTAAACTTCTAAGTACAAGTTACTCTTTGGATTTAAGGTGTCTTATTTGTATGTCCCATTATGTTTAATATTGTATTTGTTATATATTTTGATCCCAAATATATATATTTGTGTAAGTAGGATTTGAAAATATTATTTGTTAAAAATAATATATATTTTTAACTTTTAAATATTTGTCACTTATATTATTTGTCAAAAATAAATATAGGTAATTTGTTAAATAATATTTCCAATATTATTTTTAGGTGTAAGTATACTTAGGAAAGTATACTTTTATTTTAAGTGTAAATACTTGTATATTTGTATTAATTAACCCAAAAATCAATTCCTTGATTTTATTACTTTCCGGAGTTTTTATTTCTTAAAAATAACAATACTTTTAAGGTTCATGGGTAATATGTATCTTGTCACACTTTTATAATTCTTCCAATATTTGTAGTAATTTTTGTATAGGTCCATAAATATATAATATTGTCCAATATGTCCAATACTTGTCCAAGTCCTTAATTTTGTAGAAAATATATGTATATGGATACATATCTTTATATTTGTCCATGTATCATTTTTATATGTAATTTTGTATACTTGTATCATTGTGTATTTCTTAAGAATTTGTATATGTGATTTTGTGGTATACTCCTTGGGAGTATTTAATGTATTTTTCAAGTTCCTAACATCAAGTCTTGATCTATCATAAGAACTCTATTTCATACAAGCATACTACATTGATAGAGATTTCTGGTGAACTGTCTTCTGTAAACCGTCTTTGTGGAAACGACCAAGTAATGCACTTTAATCTTCAGCATCAACCCTCAGGAAAGTCAGCTAGACCAAGTGTATCCCTTGCAAGCTCAACCAAACAGCATGCTTAGTTGAACTACATCCAGATCTCATTGTCTCGCCTTTGTGAAGTTGACCAAGTAAAGCACTACGGATCTTCAGCATCAGTACTCAGGATGTCAGCTTGACCAAGTACATCGTTTGCAAACTCAACGAATTGAGTTACCCCCAGATCCCTGTAAAATCCCAAAGAAACATCAAATCCGAAACCGAATCCTGCAGGTCTTCAGCCTTGGAGTATCAACATTCATAAAGATTCCCCAGGTCTTCAGTGAACATCGCTTTGAAACTACTGTCGACTTTAGATCCCTGTATGTTTCCGTGCAAAACCCTTCACGCTGGCTGGAGAATTAATTAAAATCCTCAAATATGTGTCTGTACAAAACATTCCACGCTGAACCGTTAGTGTCACCAGAAAATCACAAACTCTACCACCTGTGATTACGTTTAGAAATTTACCGAAGAAATTCAACATATGAAATTTTTTATCCCCCCATTTCTTTGGTAAGATCTCTAAACCTTTACAGATTCCCTCCACTTCAAAGAAACTGTCGTCAATTTCATAGAACAAATTCTATTCGTCGCTTAATTTGGATCGCTTTTGCGTTCGTTACGATTTCCGTCGTAATTAACCAAACAACGCAACCGTACGACCAAACGAGCCGACATCCGAGATATTTTTGAGCACATTTTAAGTTCCCTATACTTTAACTTCATTTTAGAGCTTTGAAATGGGGTTAACGGGGCCTAAACGTGTCAAAAATGCATCGAAAACCAAGTTTGGAGCTTCAGGGGCTAAAACTGTCATTTTTGAAAGTTGCTGGTCTACAGGTCCCTTACGGACCGTATGGAGACTTTCTTGCGGTCCGTTAGCAGTCCCCAGTACATCAGAATTTCAGAAACTTCAAAGCAGCTTCCCAGGTCATTCTTGAGGCCCTTGTATGCAATTTTCATGTTTTGGGGACCAAGTTAACACCTCCCCAAGGCATCTAATCAGCTCCTAACAATTGTATGGCCAAGATCATTCCCTCCTTACCAAGAAATGATCTTAATGGTTTTGCAAAAACTATATAAAGCCATGCCATTCATTCCTTTTCCTCACATTTGATCTGAGATTTTCTCTAAGTGGTTGTGATATTTCACTTCCTACCTGAGAAAAACTTGGAATCAAATCTATTTGGACCCTTTGTAAGTCCTCTATCATTCTTTTATTGCTTTCTTAGCTTAAAAGTCAAACAGTGTTTGACTTTCAGCTTTGACCACGAGTTGGTCAACGAGAAGTTCGTTTGAACTTCGCAACGTGAGCTTAATCACGATGGTTATGGTCCCTAGTGACTATACCTGCTGATTACCACGTTGACTAAGTGTAGTGACGAGTCTTAGTTTCGGTCAAAATGCGCATTTAAGCGTATTTTGCAACCAAACTACTTTAGGATATCAAAACACTTTGTTTTGATATCAAAAACCTGTTTTCTAACTTAAGTTAAGCATGTTCTAACATGCTTAGCTCGTCACTTTTAGTTTAGTGCTTGTTTAGAGTCGTAAGTCAAGCGGTCTAAACCACCGCTTAGACTTTCGAACTCGACCCGTTTGGTCGATCATTAGGATCCGACCAAGCATGTTTAGTGACCATAGTTGCATAGGGAATAACCTTCCGAGGTTATACCTTATGGTCACTTAGTTTAAGTAGTTGTGTGATAGGTAATTTATATGCCTTAGGTAAATGACCAAAATGCCCTTTTTATGCATAATTGGATTTTAAGCATATGTAACCTAAACATTTGTCACTTAACTGATTATGCAACTTAATTAAACGTATTTAGGCATATAATACGTGTCATAGGACTAGTTAGACGTCTCAAACGCGCTTTTGCGCGAACGACGCAGTAACGTAGCATAAGCTACCTTAATGTGTCATAACGGGTCGAAAGCACTTAGGTTAGGTTCCGATTTAGAATGTAGGCTTTGTTAAACCATATCACATGAGTTCCAACACTCATTTGGTTTACAAGACCTCATTCTATCCGATCTTCCGATTTAGGTGTCGATTTATTTACTAGTGATCCGATTACTAGGTACTACTTGAATTTCCTTGGTTTGTCTAAGCTTCGCTAAGTTCTTTAGATCAAGGATACCCTTTTGTTCAATGTGAGTACATAGTTCCCCTATTTTACTGTTTTCAATTGTTATGGGGTGATTCATATGTATTAAAACGATTTCGACATTTAAACGATGGTTTCAAAAACGATAAAGATGGTTTATATTAAACTAATAACGATTTCAATAATGTAAACGGACTCGATGGTTGTAATTACATAACGAATGACATTCATTAGCATTGATCAAGCCGACCAGTATTAGGTTATGGTACCACAGGATCTGACAAATCCCGTTATCAGACAACACCCATGGTTATGTGTGGGGGTTACGTAGGTAACGACCGAATCTGATGATTGTTAACTTACCCTTTGGTGGTTTGTTAATACGAGAACCGAGGTAGCCGAGTCACGAAGGTTTGAATATTATTAGCGAGACAACCATAAGTAGTTTCACAATTAAAACGAATACGATTTTGGGACGAGTTAAAACGATTTGGAACGACTTAAACGAGATAAAACGATTTGAACGAACGATTGGTTTGGGTTGTGATTAGGGAATGGGATGGGTGTAACATGATAGAAGCATGGTAGATACGCCGCTGGTACATCTTATATATAAGTGCTTTTATCATATTACATTTCATGTCATTATTTAGTTCACTTGGGAAACGATTTTGAAACGATATCACACAACGAGGTTTTCGAAATGATATAAACCACACGAGTTTTATTAACGAGTTTTTAACAAGATGTTTTACGAATTGGTTTACTAAATCAAATGTTTTGGGGTTAAGAATTATGGCTACGAGATTTTATAAATTATAACCATCTTGATTTGAGTTGGTTAATCGTGTTGCAATATAATATATTTTTTTTTCAAAACAAGGTTTTCGAGGTATTGCAATATATATAAACGAGCCATAATTCCGATACTCTTATAAAACCTATGTGCTCGCCAGCATTTCTTTGCTGACTTTATTTTTACATATGTTTCAGGTGATGAATGCTAGGGAGCATGTTCACTTAGGATTTGGACGTGGCCTTAGTGACATAAAAACGATAGTAGACGATGTTTAAATTGTTTGTTTGGTTTTAAGACAATGTAAATTACTTGATAAATCAATAAAACGAAACTTTTGAATTACCATGGTTGTGAAACGATGATTCTGTTACAACACTCCCCGACGTTTCCGCCACGTTTTGTTGCTTTACGTGGTCGGGGTGTGACAGAAGAGTTGGTATCAGAGCCAATGGTTATAGGGAATTAGGTTATTAGTATGCTTTGACCTAGACTATAACTTTCTAGGACCCTAACGCGAGTTATCTTGCGTTTAGATTTTAAAACAATACCGTCACCTATCCTTAGGTGATAACCACAACGAGAACACAATAACAAATCCGCTTCGACAATTAATCATCTATCCTTGGATGATTGATTACAAGGTTTTGATCCCTCTTAGTTTTCGAAATCTCGTCAAAGTTTGGGTCTAAATAATGTGAACACGTGCAAACTGGAAGAGTGAATGCATGTACCCTGAGTTTTCTGTCTAAGGCTAGAGTGTTCGTACAAATCCGCAGTATCGGACCCGTCACTCTTACCTGGGAACTCTTGGGGTGAGTATTCACTTATAGGCGAGCATGTCTTCAGTGATACATTATTATGACCCATTTAATTTGATTTGTCACTGTGTGTCGTTTGTTTGTTCGTGATAATGAACAAATGATCACACTACCTTGTGTTTTGTCGATGTTTTCAATACCTCTTTTGTTTTTCCAATTGTCGACCTCACTCGTTTCTCATGTTTCCTTGTTAGACAATGCCTCCTCGACGCGATGCTCAAACTTTTACTGCTGAGGAAGTCGCAGCCCTTGTCTCTCAACAAATGGTTGCTGTACTTCCAGGCGTTGTGACCTAAATCCACGAGCTATACAAAAATAACAATAATAACAACAACAATAATGCACAGTGTAATTTCAAGAATTTCAATTCTGCGAAGCCGCTTAAGTTTTCTGGGTTACAAGGAGCAACTGCACTCCTGCAGTGGTTCGAAAGTATCGAGAGCACATTCAGACATGTGCAATGTCCGAATGCACGTAAGGTTGAATTTGCTTCAAGCGTGTTTGAGAAGCGAGCTCTTACATGGTGGAACGTAGTGATGCGCGATAGGGGTGCCGAAGTGGCATTAACACAAACTTGGGAAGAGCTCCGAGCTCTCATGATGAGAGAGTTCTGTCCCCGTCAAGAGATTCGAGCTTTGGAACGAGAGTTTGATGATTTGAAACAAGACGGGGGAGAACACCGTGCTTATACGGATCGATTTGAGGAGCTTAGTTTGTTGTGCCCCACTATGGTTACCCCACTAGAGAAAGCAATCGAGAGGTATATCGATGGTTTACCCGATTCCATTCAGGATATTGTGACCGGTGTTAATCCTACTACCGTCCGTCACGCGATCGAGTTGTCGGCTACCCTGACTGAGTCCCAAGTCAGGAAGTGTAAACTCACCCGTAAGGGTGATAAAAAGAAGTCGACCAATTCTGACAAGGGTAAGGGTAAGGGTAAGAAAGGTGAGTCGTCGAAGAAGTCGAGGAAGCGAAAGGGTGCTCAGAATTTTGCTGTTACAGCACAAACTCCTCAGAACCCACCGACTCAACCTCCTGCAAAGAAAGCGTATGCTGGTACTGTACCACACTGTGCTCGATGCAATGGTCACCATGTTGCCCAGCAGGCCTGTAAATAGTGTGCTACGTGTGGTAGACTTGGGCATTTGGCCAACACTTGTCGTTTTGGCCAAAATCAGGCTGCTCAGGTTCCAGCACAAGTTCAGGGGAATGCTGTAAGATTCCCACCTGGTTCGTGTTTTAATTGCGGAGAAATGGGTCATTTCCGCAACAACTGCCCGAGATTGGTAAATGCGAATCCGAATGGTAACGCGATCGTGAATGTGAATCCCGCTCGTGGACGAGCATTCAATCTGAACACGAATGAGGCGAGGGCGGACAACGAGGTTGTTAACGGTACGTTCCTTGTTAACAATCAACTTGTATTTGTTCTTTTTGATTCTGGTGCCGATAAGAGTTTTGTTTGGTTATCTTTTGAGCCTTTACTTGCGATACCTAGAACTAAACTGAGGAAACCCTTATCTGTTGAAATTGCTACTGGTAAACCGCTCGTACTCGACTCTGTTCTTCATGGGTGTCAATTGAACCTCGATAACCATCTTTTTCCTATCGACCTCGTACCGATGCAATTTAGGAGTTTCGACATTATCGTGGGGATGGATTGGTTAACCAAACATCGAGCTGAAGTTGTTTGTTTCGATAAGGTCATTTGAATCCCTCTTTCGTCTGGTGATGTCCTAGAGGTTCATGGCGAGAAACCATCTGGTGGATTGAAACTCATGTCGTGTACAAAAGCCCAGAGTTGTTTACGAAAAGGATATGTTGCCTTCCTAGCACATGTCACCGAGGAGAAAGGCAAGAACAAGAGTATTCAGGATATTCCGATTGTTCGGGATTATCCAGAGGTGTTTCCTGATGAACTGCCTGGTTTGCCTCCAGTTCGTCAAGTCGAGTTTCATATTGATCTTGTACCCAATGCTAACCCGATTGCGAAAGCACCTTATCGTCTTGCACCGTCTGAGATGCAAGAGTTATCGAAACAGCTTCAGGAATTATCTGATAAAGGATTCATCCGCCCGAGTTATTCACCTTAGGGCGCTCCTGTCCTCTTTGTGAAAAAGAAAGATGCATCTTTTCGAATGTGTATCGATTATCGTGAGCTTAACAAGCTTACCATCAAGAATCGATATCCCCTACCTTGAATCGATGATCTCTTTGATCAGCTGCAAGGTTCTACCTGTTTTTCCAAGATCGATCTGCGTTCTGGGTATCATCAGCTTCGTGTATTCGAAGAATATATTCCCAAAACTGCATTCCACACGAGATATGGGCACTACGAGTTTACTGTCATGCCTTTTGGTTTGACAAATGCTCCAGCCATCTTCATGGACTTAATGAATATGGTCTGTAAACCTTATCTAGACAAGTTCATCATTGTGTTCATCGACGATATCCTCATTTATTCAAAGACTCGAGCCGATCATGAGCAACACCTTCGTTTGACTCTAGAACTCCTGAAGAAGGAACAACTTTTTGCTAAATTCTCCAAGTGTGAATTTTGGCTTAAAGAAGTTCAGTTTTTGGGACATATTGTCAACGAGCAAGGTATTCATGTGGATCCATCCAAGATTGCAGCAATCAAGGATTGGAATACACCAACGACACCTACAGAGATTCGTTCTTTTCTTGGTCTCGCTGGATATTATCGTCGTTTCATTTCGAACTTCTCTAAAATTGCGATTCCACTCACTGCTTTGACTCAAAAGAATAAGCCTTTTGAGTGGGGACCCAAGCAAGAAGAAGCATTCCAAACACTGAAACAGAAGCTCTGTGATGCTCCTGTTTTATCTTTGCCCGTGGGAAACGATGATTTCGTTGTCTACTGTGATGCGTCCAACTTAGGCCTTGGTTGTGTTCTTATGCAACAAGGTAAAGTTATAGCATATGCATCTAGACAATTGAAAGTTCACGAGAATAACTACACGACTCACGATCTTGAGTTGGGAGCTGTGGTTTTCGCTCTTAAAATCTGGAGACACTACCTCTATGGCACAAAGTGTGTGGTTTTCACAGACCACAAAAGTCTCCAGCATATTCTTAATCAGAAGGAGCTGAACATGAGGCAACGGCGTTGGGTTGAACTCTTGAACGACTATGATTGCGAGATTCGCTACCATCCTGGTAAGGCGAATGTCTTAGCCGATGTGCTTAGTCGAAAGGAGCGAGTCAAGCTTCATTCTGTTTGAACTCTATCTGATCTCCAAACTCGTGTTCTTCAAGCTCAGCAATCTTGTGTTTCACAAGATTTGATAGGTAAGGAATTACCACGTCAACTTGAGCTTAAACTTAAAGCAAAGGACGATGGTTTACTCTATTTCAAGGATCGTTTGTGGATTCCAAAACAAGACGATCTTCGCACTTTAGTGATGGACGAATCTCATAAGTCTTGATATTCTATCCATCCTGGTGCTGATAAAATGTACAAGGATCTTCGTACTCAGTATTGGTGGCCTGGTATGAAGAAAGATGTTGCCTTGTATGTATCGAAATGCCTAACTTGTCTCAAAGTCAAGGCTAAACATCAACGACCTTCTGGTTTGCTTGTACAACCAGAGATTCCGGTTTGGAAGTGGGAGAATATTGCAATGGATCTCATCACTAAATTACCGCGTACATCTAAAGGTCATGATGCTATTTGGGTTGTTATCGATCGATTAACGAAGTCAGCTCATTTCATTCCGATTCGCGAGGATCTATCTGCTGATAAACTTGCAAAGATTTATGTTGATGAGATTGTATCACGACATGGAGTTCCTTTAGATATCATTTCCAATCGTGATGCTCGATTTTCGTCTCATTTTTGGAAGACCATGCAATCTGCTATGGGAACCCAACTAAATCTAAGCACTGCTTATCATCCCCAAACAGATGGACAATCTGAGTGGACGATTCAAACTTTGGAGGATATGCTTAGAGCATGCGTAATTGACTTTGGTGGTAATTGGGATTCTCATCTTCCATTGATCAAGTTCTCTTACAACAATAGTTATCATGCTAGCATTAATATGGCACCATTCGAAGCTCTCTACGGTCGAAAATGTCGTTCACCTGTCTGTTGGAACGAGACCGGTGAAGCTCAGCTTACTGGACCTGAGCTTGTTCTGGAAACAACAGACAAAATCAAGAAAATTCGCGATAATCTTGTGACAGCTAGATGCCATCAAAAGAGTTATGCGGATATGCGACGCAAGCCCTTAGAATTTCAAGTCGGAGACCATGTCCTACTCATGGTGTCACCTTGGAAGGGAGTGGTGAGATTTGGAAAGAAAGGAAAACTTGCACCACGATATGTTGGACCATTTAAGATTGTGGAAAGAATTGGGAAGGTTGCCTATCGACTAGAGCTACCTCCAGAGCTTGGAAATATCCATCCGACTTTTCACGTGTCCAATCTGTGAAAGTGTTTAGCTGACGCTGATCTTCACATTCCTCTCGACGAAATCCAAATCGATGAAACGATGCACTTTGTCGAGAAACCTGTGGAGATAGTGGACCGTACATACAAACAGTTGAAGAACAAACGAATTCATTTGGTCAAGATTCGCTGGGAATCCAAACATGGCCCGGAGTTTACTTGGGAACGTCAGGACCAAATGAAGGAGAAATATCCGCAATTGTTCTCACAAGTTTCCTCTAGTTAAAATTTCAGGACGAAATTTCCTAAAGTAGGGGAGACTGTGAAAACTGTGCTCTGTAATCGATGAACAATGTAAAACAATGTTAATTATCAATAAAACAATGTGTTTTGGTGTTACTATATGTGTATTTGTGTTTGATGATTTTATGATTTCATTCGATTCCGGTTTCAAGCTTTAAATCGCTTTCTGGAAAGTTATACGCAAACTGGTGCGTAACCGTAGCCAGTTTAACACAAAAAACACTCCGGAATAGTGACATAGGCTTAACATACCTAAAATAACCTCTACATAACTTAGAAATAAGTTCTGGATGGTTTGGTATGTTGAAAACAAGTCTATTCGATCACAGGGACTATTTGTGTCAAACTGTGAAACTATACCGATTCGTATGGTATCGAAAAGTCCGGAACTTGATCATAAGCTAAACATACCATAAATAACCTAAACATAGCTTAAAAATAAGCTTTGAGTGGTTCGGTGTGTGAAAATATGCTTATTTGATCTTACAGGGACTAAAAGTGTAAAAAACGACGTAAGTTTGCATTTTCGCGCATATCTTAGGTTCTGACCACATCTGGACATCCAAAATTTTTGTACACACAAAAATATTTTTATTTTAGTGATCGGCATGCAAAAATTCTATTCGTCGCTTAATTTGGATCGCTTTTGCGTTCGTTACGACTTCCGTCGTAATTAACCGAACAACGCAATCGTACGACCAAACGAGCCGACATCCGAGATATTTTTGAGCACAATTTAAGTTCCCTATACTTTAACTTCATTTTATAGCTTTGAAATGGGGTAAACGGGGATTAAACGTGTCAAAAATGCATCGAAAACCAAGTTTGGAGCTTCAGGGGCTAAAACTGTCATTTCTGAAAGTTGCTGGTCTGCATGTCCCTTACGGACCGTATGGAGACTTGCTTGCGGTCCGTAAGCAGTCCCCAGTACATCAGAATTTCAGAAACTTCACAGCAGCTTCCCTGCTCATTCTTGAGGCCCTTGTACGCAATTTTCATGTTTTGGGGACCAAGTTAACACCTCCCCAAGGCATCTAATCAGCTCCTAACAATTGTATGGCCAAGATCATTCCCTCCTTACCAAGAAATGATCTTAATGGTTTTGCAAAAAACTATATAATGCCATGCCATTCATTCCTTTTCCTCACATTTGATCTGAGATTTTCTCTAAGTGGTTGTGATATTTCACTTCCTACCTGAGAAAAACTTGGAATCAAATCTATTTGGACCCTTTGTAAGTCCTCTTTCATTCTTTTATTGCTTTCTTAGCTTAAAAGTCAAACAGTGTTTGACTTTCAGCTTTGACCACGAGTTGGTCAACGAGAAGTTCGTTTGAACTTCGCAACGTGAGCGTAATCACGATGGTTATAGTCCCTAGTGACTATACCTACTGATTACCACGTTGACTAAGTGTAGTGACGAGTCGTAGTTTCGGTCAAAATGCGCATTTAAGCGTATTTTGCAACCAAACTACTTTAGGATATCAAAACACTTTGTTTTGATATCAAAAACCTGTTTTCTAACTTAAGTTAAGCATGTTCTAACATGCTTGGCTCGTCACTTTTAGTTTAGTGCTTGTTTAGAGTCGTAAGTCAAGCGATCTAAACCACCGCTTAGACTTTCGAACTCGACCCGTTTGGTCGATCATTAGGATCCGACCAAGCATGTTTAGTGACCATAGTTGCATAGGGAATAACCTTCCGAGGTTATACCTTATGGTCACTTAGTTTAAGTAGTTGTGTGATAGGTAATTTATATGCCTTAGGTAAATGACCAAAATGCCCTTTTTATGCATAATTGGATTTTAAGCATATGTAACCTAAACATTTGTCACTTAACTGATTATGCAACTTAATTAAACGTGTTTAGGCATATAATACTTGTCATAAGACTAGTTAGACATCTCGAACGCGCTTTCGCATGAACGACGCATTAACGTAGCATAAGCTACCTTAATGGGTCATAACAGGTCGAAAGCACTTAGGTTAGGTTCCGATTTAGAATGTAGGCTTTGTTAAACCATATCACATGAGTTCCAAGACTCATTTGGTTTACAAGACCTCATTCTATCCGATCTTCCGATTTAGGTGTCGATTTATTTACTAGTGATCCGATTACTAGGTACTACTTGAATTTCCTTGGTTTGTCTGAGCTTCGCTAAGTTCTTTAGATCAAGGATACCCTTCTGTTCAATGTGAGTACATAGTTCCCCTATTTTACTGTTTTCAATTGTTTTGGGGTGATTCATATGTATTAAAATGATTTCGACATTTAAACAATGGTTTCAAAAACGATAAAGATGGTTTATATTAAACTAATAACGATTTCAATAATGTGAACGAACTCGATGGTTGTAATTACATAACGAATGACATTCATTAGCATTGATCAAGTCGACCAGTATTAGGTTATGGTACCACAGGATCTGACAAATCCCGTTATCAGACTACACCCATGGTTATGTGTGGGGGTTATGTAGGTAACGACCGAATTTGATGATTTTTAACTTACCCTTTGGTGGTTTGTTAATACGAGAACCGAGGTAGTCGAGTCACATAGGTTTGAATGTTATTAGCGAGACAACCATAAGTAGTTTCACAATTAAAACGAATACGATTTTGGGACGAGTTAAAACGATTTGGAACGACTTAAATGAGATAAAACGATTTGAACGAACGATTGGTTTGGGTTGTGATTAGGGAATGGGATGGGTGTAACATGATAGAAGCATGGTAGATACGCCGCTGGTACATCTTATATATAAGTGCTTTTATCATATTACATTTCATGTCATTATTTAGTTCACTTGGGAAACGATTTTGAAACGATATTACACAACGAGGTTTTCGAAATGATATAAACCACACGAGTTTTATTAACGAGATGTTTTATGAATTGGTTTACTAAATCAAATGTTTTGGGGTTAAGAATTATGGCTACGAGATTTTATAAATTATAACCATCTTGATTTGAGTTGGTTAATCGTGTTGCAATAATATATATATTTTTTTTCAAAACAAGGTTTTCGAGGTATTGCAATATATATAAACGAGCCATAATTCCGATACTCTTATAAAACCTATGTGCTCGCCAGCATTTCTTTGTTGACTTTATTTTTACATATGTTTCATGTGATGTTGCGTGATGAATGCTAGGGAGCATGTTCACTTAGGATTTGGACGTGGCCTTAGTGACATAAAAACGATAGTAGACGATGTTTAAATTGTTTGTTTGGTTTTAAGACAATGTAAATTACTTGATAAATCAATAAAACGAAACTTTTGAATTAGCATGGTTGTGAAACGATGATTCTGTTACAACACTCCCCGACGTTTCCGCCACGGTTTGTTGTTTTACGTGGTCGGGGTGTGACAGGGAAAGTAAAACAAAATTGGGTAAAGATATATGAGAAGTCAAATATTCACAAAAGCCAACGTATGATCATCAGAAAACAAATCATTTGCCATAATACTCTGAGTTTCTGATGACATATGATTGAAATCTGGTAATGTATCTTAAACTTTCTCTCTCTAAATTTTTTTTCTGTTAGAACTTCAAAATGATAAAAAAGAAGTTTTGGAAAATATCAGAAAATTTTAAGAGACTTGGATTCATATGTAAGTCTACTAACCTCTTCTCATTCCCTCTCATCTCTAAAAAAAATGGATACTAGAATATCTTTTATTCAATCAAAAGAGAAACTTCAAAAATCTGTTGAAAAAGCTCACAAGTTTAGGGGGAATTCTAATTGAAAATTTGTGTTGAAAATTGTTGAATTCTGTTGACCATCTGTGAAAAGTCAACAGAATTCAAATCAGAAGAAAATAGAAATTCTTAACATAATTTATGGTCAATTTCGGATGACATCATCAGAATGGATTTTTGACTTTGAGAAAGGAGGAATATTAAGAAGAAAGCTGATTGGACCATTAACAAAATGAGGTCCACAAAAATGAAAAGGTGTCATGTGACCGTTAGTATTCTCCAATCAAAATTCAGTTTAAAAATTTTTGTTGGAATGATTGAAGAAACTACAAGTTGAGAAGGCATAGTCTCGATTAGACGATCAACCGTCATTAAATGTCTTGATACCCACGATCCAACGGTTACATTCTGAACCAAATTTCACATCACACGATCTAACGATAATAAAGATAATTAATGATCTTTTAACTACCATTACATGGCACGCTCCATGTCTCCTCAACTCTATAAACCCTTATGTTTCTGCTAAAACCCTCATTATAAAACTCAACCATAGCAGAAATTCACAAATCACTCACCTTCTTCCTCACAAAACCTCATACTTCGATATCCCCTGTTTTCACTCAAAATCCAAAATTCCCAAATCTCAAACCCTAACTCACAAAATCTAGTAATGGCAGAAGTAAACCTCAACATCCCAATTGTTCAACATGATGCACCTTTTGTTAAAGACACAAAATTCTTGCCAATGAAAGAAAATAACCTGCTGATGAATACAGAGCATTCGGAATATGATGAAAGATGTCAACTTTTGATAAAATACCTCACAAAATGTCCAATCTCAAGTGCTTTAACAAAGGGACGAGAAGTACCAGAAAAGCTACTACAGCAATTTGTACACACTTTCAGTGAAGATGGAGAAAATCAAGTCTCTGCTCATGTGTGGGGAAATGTTTCAGTAACATTAACTCCTGCAAGGGTAAAAGAATGGCTTGAACTTCCAGTTTTTGAAAACTACATTGAAGCACCAAGCAGAGAAGATTTGATAAGCTTTATCATTGAGCTTGGTTACAAGAACAAGAAAATCAACAAAATTGGAGCAGTAAGAAGAAATGAAATGCCAGCCTTCTGGCAAGTGATGATGAAAGTATTAAACAAATGCCTCACATTAAAGATAGGAGGAGCTGATCAAGTCAGTCAAGCTATTCTGTCAATCATGTATGGACTCATTACAGGGTTCAAACTTGATTATGGGACAGAAATCTTCAATCTACTCAAAAGATCAATCCTTACCAGAAATGGAAGAATAACCTCACATCTTCCATACCCAAGGTTCATTTCAATTTTTATTTCTGAAACGTTTGCTGAAAGAAACATAAATTCCAATTTTAGAAGATGTATGGAGTTCAAATACCATGAAAGCCTGGAGTGCCACTCATGGATGGGAATCAGACATAGATGTCCCTGAGTTACCAGAAAGCATGATGTGCCTCATTGCACCAAACTCACAATACAGACTATAACATGAAGAACTTCTTGCCAAATCAGATACTCCAACAAAAGAACCTAGCAAATAAGTTTTTAACTGCTCTTCATCACTAGAAGAAGAAGAAGTTAAGAAGTCTTGGACATCAGAAACTGAGCCCATAGGAGGAGAAGAAATTCTGATGATTACCAACTCACCAGAAAACAAGACAAAAACTTAACATGCTGAAAGCCATCAGATTCCTGAAGCTGGAACTCATTTAGAGTTTGAAATTCATCAAGAAACAGAACATCAACACTATGAAGAATCTCATATTGCTGGAGGAACTCATGAAGAGGCTGAAGACCAACATTATGAAGAAACTCACTTTGCTGGAACAACAAATGAAGCTACTAAAGTTATACATCATGATGAGTCTCGGGTTGCTGGTACATCTCTTTTAAACACAGTTTTAGTTGATACATCTTCAAAAGGAACAAACTCAGAAGGTTCAATTAATGTTTCTTACAAGTTAGAATATAGAAACACTGATGTTAATGAGGAGGTTACTAGTTCCATTCATCTCAACTCTGAATCAGAAAATGAGGAAGAGGTTGAGATCTCAATAGATAGAGATCAGGAAACTGATCAAGGAAATCTGGTAAAAGGTAATCTGTTTGGCTCAACAACTTATAGGGAATCATTAACTGATATGATTCAAGGACATAAGGAAATCCAGGATGAAAATGTGTTTTTCACCTCTGGTGGAAATGATTCTGGTACACTTAAGGTTGCACCAAAATCTGGTAAAACCAAAAGTGACCCTATCATTTCCAAAACAGCTGCAAATGTGTTTACAGCTGGAATGTTAGAGGGAACATCTGTTGTTCCAAATATCCCTGAAACACCCATGACACAAGAAAATTTGGAAACTGTCCTAGAAAATGTTGTCAAAGCCTGCAAAAAGAGTCCAGTGGAAGAAAAGTTTGATTTGTTGCTGACAGAGATACAAGGTCAAAGGGCAGATATTAAAACTTTATCAGAATCAGTGGAGGTCATTAAGGGACAAACTGAAAGAAACACTGAAGCACTAAAGTCTCTGTAAAAGCTGAAGGAAAAGGCACCAGAAACCAGCATCTCTGCATCAAAAATACAGAAGATTTTCACAGAAATAGAAAAGATCAAGACACAAGTTACAAATGTTGTGGAATCAAGACAATCAAGCAGTGCAAACAAGGTCTTGGAGGAAGTCACCATTCTAAGGGAAAGCAAACAGTATCACAGATGCCGTTGAGAAGCTGATAAAAGAATGGGCTGCCATGCAGGAAAAAAGCTCAAACTGAATTTACAAAAGTTCAGAAAAGCATAGCCAGCAACTCAAATCTGGTAGGAGAAGTGCAACATCTGATGAAGAAAATGCACTTCAACATTGCCAGATTGGCTAAAGTGGATCCCAAAGAAATCATGAAAGTAGTTCCTGTTGAAGGATCTCACCAAGAAATTCCAAAGTCAACTCCACAACAATCATCTGATACACCAATCACTGAAGCTGGAACCACTGTAATGGGCCCACCTCCAAATGATTCAAAAGGTGAAATGCTGAAAAGGTTAGCAACTTCCAAACCTCAAGTTATCACAAATTTGAAACTTATAACTTCTCAAACTGTTCCAAAACCAACTTCTTCTGATGACACTGCCATAAGTAAATTGATGAATCTGCAAACAATGAATGAATGGGAACAAGAAGCTGATTCAAGAAAACCGCAGATTGTCAAAAGAAAAATCTCTGAAACTCAATATGTCATGATTATAGAGATTGGCAGGGATATAATTATATTCCCTGAATACAATCTGGTGAAGTACTATTGGTCAAATGAAGATGTACCAGAGAAGCCACCAACTCCATACAGATTGGCTATAAGAGCAGAAAGACTAGAAGGAGGTCCAAGCAGCATTCACTACGCCAGTAAGAATCCAGTAAAAAGAATCATGAAAGTGGATGAAGTAGAAATTGGAACTGATGGTGTTGGAGGAACTTATCTGCAGAACAGGTACACACTTCTCAAAGAAAATAGTGAAGAAGAGAAAGTGACTGATGAAGACATTGCCGAGAGATTGCATCCTTTGGACATTCTGTTCATGAAGGATCATTATGAAAAGGAAAGGAAAAACACAAAAGAAATCAGAAGAGCATTGAAGAGCATATCAAATGCTGGAATAAAGCTGTTTGAAAGAGTGGCTTTTTCTGACTTTGATTTATGCATTAATTATGATTATGTTCACAACAAAATGGTCTATCTCAGTGCACCAGACACAAGCATTCCCTCAGAGCTGATAGAAGATGCAAGATCTGGAGACATCATTGGACTACCAATGATAAATGACAGACATAACTATAGTGTAGTCTTCAGAGATTTTGAGAAGAACAAGGCTCTGTTCAGAAGTGTTGATATCTGCAAATACTCAAATCAGATTCTGAAGTTTATTATGAAAGGTATGAACAAGAGACAAGAAAAACTTCAGAAGACAGGAATGAACAAAGAAAATCAAAGAAAGGAAATTGAACAAATGATTGAAGAATGGATTCAAGCAAGAGGCTGGTACAAATACATGTATGATATCTGCAACAAGTACGTTTCTTACAAAAAGAAATTGAAGGATGGAGATGTACTAAAGAGGTCAAAGCTATTTTGAAGAACATGTTTGTTTTAAATTTTGTTTCATCATGTAATTTGTTTTTCAGAATAGTAGCAACTTGTTTGATTTGCAAATTTCAAAGTTTCTAATGTTTGGAAATTTTTCTGTTCATGAGGTAGTTCATTTCTTACAATACTTAGGGGGAAACTGTTAGGAAACTTTATTTGTAAGTATTGAAGAAAATCAGATTTCGCTTGATCCATGAAGAAGATAAAAGCCCTGAAGATTAAACCAACAAAAGGAACACCGGATAGGGCAACTGAAAAGAACAACATCTACTTCAAAGAATCAAAAGCTGATCAAGTACTGAAAGAAGATTATCAGAGAAGGTCTTTTCTGATGGATCATCATCAGTTTCTGGCGATTCTAATCATCAGAAATTCTGATGAAACCCCACTTGTCTAAAAATCAGTTCTATCCTGCCACACTAACCGAAGAAAGTTGACATTATTGGATATCATGATGACAAAGGAAACTTGATTGTTGGATTCAATGAATATGTCAAGAAGCTACTTTTTGGAGGACATAAACATGAATAAACAAATGTTTATTCATGTATCAAAGCCGTCTATAAATAGAAGGCTCATCAAGCAGAGAACAATGAGTTAAGCCTAGCATTCAATACATACTACAAACTCCATTGTCCTTTCACCTCAGAATTCACAAGTATTCGTTTTGTAATAGATAATAATCTCACAATCACCTTGTAAACCATTTTGTTTCAAAGTGATATAAACTTGAAAATTCTATAGGTCTTGTTTCTTGGAAGTCTGATTTTCATTTCCATACACGATTTTCACATCTATTGAAATCACTTGCCATATTACGTGAAAAGAAGTTTTTAAGTCCAAACTGGGACCAACAGTTGTTGTAGAGTAGTTTGTGTGAATGGAGAGGGTTGTTGTTGGGGTTGTTGAGGAGCAGCTTGTGAAAAAGGAAGATAGGCGTTCGGATCGAATGGGCTTCCATAAGGATCTGTGGGAGGACTAGGGGGTTGTGCTGGTTTGGGTGGTGGTAGATAGGCACTTGGATCAAACGGTCTCCCATAAGGATCTGTAAGAGCGCTAGACGATTGACCTGGTTGACCATAAGGATTTGCACTTGATAGAAATGTGGTCTGAAGCTTCGGTTGCTGTTGATTGATACTAACTCCCATATTAAGGCCTCCAAAGTATATCTCGGGATTTTGTGGAACTGGAAGTCGTTTAGCCTTTCGAATTTCTTCTTCATCCTTGTTCTCGAGCTTTTGAACGAATTCATAAATGCTAATCGTGTCTAAAACACCAGTATGCTTCAGCAAGTGAATGAACTGACTCTACTTGGGTGGCAAAGCATCAGCAAGACGCATGACCATTTCTTGCTGTGTAGCAAAAACCTTGTATGAATGCATCTCACTAAGCAAGTGATAGAACCGAGTAGCCATCTCGTAGAGTGCTTCATTTTCCATGAACCGAAATCCTTCGAACTCCTTCTTTAACAAATCATGACGAATCTTTCTCGTTGCAGCATTTCTTTCTTCTCTAGCTTCCAAGATGTCCCACAAGTTCTTTGTACTTGTACAATACGCAAATTGATGATAAATACCCTTATGAAGTGTTTGCGTAAGGATAACAAATGCTTTCTTCTCAAGATCGTAAGCCTTTTTATCATTTTCGCTCAATCCCGCCAAAGCTTGTGCATTAGAACATGCTTCTTCGAGAGCTACATTGTACGGTGTGATAAAGCATGTCCATAATTCGGTGTTTTGCCCTAAAACGTATGTATGAAATCGATTTTTCCTTGATGGATAATCGTTCATGTGATTCAATTTTGGTGGACGATTGTGGCTTCCCGTTTCACTCTCGCTTATGAGAAGATTTTGAATGCTCGTGTTTTGATTTACGACACATGCCCATTGATGTTCAGTAATTTCCTTTTTGGGAATCAATCCTTTGACCCATTGTGAAGGATCTTGTGGTGTACTTGAGTTCTCACTCCAACTCCAAGGCTTTGAACTCATTTTGAAGTTTTATAAAAGACAATTTAAGTTAAAAAACAAATTTGTAAATTGTGACAAAGTTATACACTCTCTGTGAAAATCACAAGGGACTACTCCATGAACAATGGTCCAACGAAGAATGGCCTTTAGTCAAATCCAACGAAGAATGACTCTTCGTTGAATCAACCAGGAACCACGAAGACTTGATTCTTCGTTAACTATCAGACCACGAAGAATGTGAATCTTCGTGACACTTGTCACAAACGAAGATTGAATCTTTGTCCAGCCAATTATTCGTCAAGTTACTGTTCGTGAAATAGACTCTTCGTTAACAAAGATTGTTCGTGAAAAAGGTTGGTGAGATTCTCCTGTTTATAGTAACTTTCTTTTTCTGATTTTAAGAAAGGTGGTAGCTGGGTATCCTAACTTAGATCAAAACAAACATTTGAAATCTTGCTTTTTCCATAAAATCTTTTGAATCTTATCCTTACCAACCAAATTCCGGTGACTTTCCGGTTAAACGACTTGCCGAAAAGTTTGACGAACTCAAATTTTGAAAGAAATTTCAAGAAAAACCAAGTCCTAACATGTCTCCATGTGTTTTAACTGGGTTTTTGTAAAAATTATCTTCAAACAACAAGTTTTAACTAAGTTTTAAACACTTTTTTTTTTCTGAAAAATCCGATTTTCTTATTTTCAAACTAAAAAACAACTTCTAGAAACTTCACAACTTGCCCAAACACAAGGTTTTGCTTGGTTTTAAACAAGGAAGAGAGCCAAAGCTCTGATACCACTTGTAGGTCCACTTGGAGGATCAAGATAACATACTTCCCTGTTTGTTAACACAACAACGAGTGCGGAATCCACGTAGTTATGCAAACCAAAGCAAAATAAAGCAAACACAAAGTAACCAAAGATTCACAGGCTTTGATTAAGTGAACAGAATCAGTACACACATACACACAGTGTTTACAACTTCAAAGGGACTCTCTTGACTGAAATGTGAAACAAGTGACTCCTTATATAGGCCCAATACCCAGTAACCCTACGAAGAAGGTTACTGGGCCACGAAAAATCAACAAGCCCAAGAAGACTAGGAGTCTTCGTGGCCAATCACCGACGAACAACCAATTTACCACGAACAATCAATCTTCATGGTGAACAATCTTTACAATCCATTGTTCGTCAAGATGTAATCCCACGAAGAATATTGGATTCTTTGTGGGGACCTATATGCAGAGAACAACTTACAGAAACATATCAGCAAGACCAAAACAAACACAACTAACAGTTGCACACAGCAACTGTTTTACATAACTAACAAAAGAAACGTCGCGCTAAGTCAAGATAGGAGGATATCTTGACTTGGCCGACTCGACCAAAACTATACAGACCATAAACACAGACTGTACAGATTACATAGTAATAAGAACAAGCTACAGACACAAAACTGCACCAACACTTAGCCCAGTAATATAAATTCCTCACCATACATACACATATGCATAAAATACGTACTTAATATGTTCTATATTTTTTATTTTTGTAGTAAACATTGGTTGCTTATAATTGTTTGCCCGGACTTCAAATTCGGCTATATTGTTGATTCTATAAATGAAGGGAAGACCCATAAAATACAAGCTTGTCAAGATCATTGAAGAAGTTTTTGGGATTAATTTTAAGTGGCACATGGCACAGGTATGTGAATAATTTATTTGTTTAAAATAGTCTAGTAAAAGTAATTCATTGTGAATATGATGTAGTGCAAACAAAAGAAAGGCGGTTGGGAATGTGGGTATATGGTAATCAAACATATGAAAGAGTTTATCGACTCTATACAACATGATTTGGTTAACCGAGTGAGTTTTCGTAAATATTCATAAACTTTGTTTATTGCATTAAGTTATATATATTTGAAATCTAACTTTTGTATTTATTTGTTTTTAGCTTTGGAATGAAGAAGGGTATTTTGAAGAATCTCAAATTGAGAATTTAGTGGTAGATTTAATGTCGGGATTTATTGAAAAGATGTTTTGATCTTGTAAGCATTAGTTTGTGTTTCATACTTTTGTAATTCCGTATACTTGAGCGGGTTGTTGGGTTGTTTAATACTAGTTAACTTTTGTCGTGAGCATAGCATGTGCATTTGTGTGTAATTGGAATTATATTGGGAAATATTACTAAAAATTCTGCAATTTTGCAAAAATATTAAAAATTTATATTTTTTTTCTTGTCTTATTTTTTGGTGCTATGACTATTTGTTTTTTTGGTGCTATGTAGATTTGTTATTATTTGACACGTGTTAGTTCTATATTAATTTTTTGGTGGTGTGTTTAAAGATTTAATGGTACAAGGACTTGGTTTTTTTTTTTTTTTTTTTTTTTTTTTTGTGGTGTGTTTGAAGATTTAATGGTGGTGGAACTTGTGTTTCATCATTAATTTTTTGGTGGTGTGTTTGGAGATTTAATGACACGAACAAATCCCGTTACTTGGTGATATATTTGTTGGTACTCTATAGTACAACATAAAATAAAGCATAAAATACAGCACCAAAAAAAGTTATTTTGTACTAGTGTGAACTCGTTTAAAGTCACTCGATTCGAGTTTTAACAAATGAGAGTGGCTTCACTCATTTGCTATCAATTAATAAAATGTTTTTGTTTTGTCCCTGACAAATTTACCAAAGATGTTTGACCATTAAAATAAAGTTATCTATAACTAAAACCATATTGCTATGGTAATAGGTTAACTCTATTAAATCATATTAACGCCATTAACTATTTATAAATGAAAACAAGTGTGACATATTACTAGAATCTCATGTCATCTTGTCCAAGATTCAACATGTAAGAAAGCTAGAAATAAGATGTAAATATAGATAACTAACCAACAATCAACAAATACTTTATCGTGGATAAGGAGAAGTGTTGAAGCATGAGACGTTCCATCTTGTTTTCGAACATAATAATTCGACACCGTTGTCATGCCATACATGTTCTTAGAATCTCCATGTTCATCCTTTACCACGGTTGATGTGAGAATCGAGTGGCCAGCGAGAAACCGAAGAATCCGCTCAATTAACACCGGCGTTTCGTGGGTTTGTCTAGTGACACTAGAAGCGAGATCAAAACAAGAGAAGCGGCCCCCAGGAGTCTTCGCCATGGTCTCAAAGAGATCGAGTTCGATAGCGGTTTTTATGACCATAGGAAGAACCATTCCCCCGATTATTTGATTCACTTTGAGTAGCCCTTCCTCTTCTTCGGACATATTGTAAGAGTCCATGATTGAACCAAATGATGTTTGTTAATTGTTGTACCTTAATTTGTTATGGATGGTATTATATATACCACTCAAAACATTTTGTTATTGAACCTACTTGTTGGATGACTTTTGAGTTTTGAGAAGAGGTCAAAAACTATTTTAATGATATATTTTCTCTCCTGTATTTCATTAGAGGATATATTATTCCATTTGTTAGAATATGGGCCAAGTCTCACCTCACCAACTCCTCACCTACAATGATGAAGTATTTTATTTAGAAAATATTTTTAAAGTATTTGTAGATGTGGATGTGAACTGAAACTAGCTGTGTAATTAACGGGCCAAATGTAGGGGCGGATCTAGAGCTAATTAGGGGTTCTCAGGAACCCGTTCATTTCGTAATTTATAGTATTAAGTTATATAGAAACTTCTGAAGTAACCCTTTAATATTTTATAGGGGAACCTTATAAGCAAAGCAATAGATGGTAAAATGGTTCAGTGCGCACCTTTTAAACTTAAGGTATTGAGTTTGAGTCTTGTAAGGGCTTTGTTTTGAATTTTTTTTTTTTTGTGTCTGATTTGGATAAGGTGTTTGGAAGTTGCTGAGATTAATTAGAATCAATGGTCTTGGTCTTTGTTTCTAAATTTTGTTAATGTGTCAAATTCGGATAGATGGTTTCTGGAAAAGGATTGTTAGTGCAAACTTAAAGTAAACATGCTAGGTTGGATCAATAACTTTTATATAACATAAAAGAGGGTCGATTTTATTGCTTTCGTGAAATACGAATTTGTTAAGAGCTAGAAAGTCATTACATGTTTTAATCATACATCGCCTAATTTTGAATTACGGTTACACCCAAATTGTTCCAATTTTCTACCGAGATATCTTTCATTCGTCCTCTATGTTTTTTTCCATTATTGTATCATATTTTTATTATGCGATGAACTTACCCGACCCGAACCGTCAAACCGACCCGTATTTTTTTATGTTTAGACATATGATATTGGAACACTTACAAAAGTGAACCCCTTGGAAAAAATTACTGGATCCGCCACTGGCCAAATGAATTATTTTAAACTACCCATAAAAGAAGGTGTTACCTAAGAAATTGCAAGAGAATCGTAAGAGGGAAACGAGATTCAATTCATTATCGAGATGATTATTACAACTAACTCAAAGAGTATATAACGAGCTCTCCTATCGACTAACCAACTAATTCTAATTATAACCCTCATGTTTACAGAATTACAAAAACACCCCCTCACAAGTTATGACTAAATGACATTTGAGTCCTACTTACTAACATGTGACAGGATGTGTTAGGTTGATATGTAATATAGCACCGTATCAAATAAGACTACCCTCAACTGTCCAAATATATTAGGAATGTTTGTGGTTCGATTAGAACGGGCGAAACTTTCCGAAACTTTTATTAGTTGTGTTTCACACAATGACGAATACATAAATTTTTGATAGGGCCAAAATATGGGTATATCAACATAGGTCGGGTCAAGTAAAAAAAAACACTAAAGAATATAACACAAATCCATATTTCACTAGATATAATAGATGTTTTTAATTTACAAAAAATCAAAGTTATAGATGTTTGTTATATGTCAAACCATCTTTTTATTATTAAGCTATGTAGGTTGAACTACTGTTTCGTTTTTTTTTTAACCTTTTTATGCAAGGCATTTCATAATGCTCCAAATGGGACCCGTTTGTAGGACAAAGTGCCCCCCAATACTTCAAATGTGTCCAGTTTTCCTCCTCAATTCTTTATATATGCCCCCTCATCCTCTTTACATACTGAGGGAGTGTTTGGCCTAGCTTTTTTAACAAAGCTTATAGCTTTTTTAGTCTTTTTTTTTTTTTTTATAAAATAAGTTTAATTCGGTGTTTGGTTTAGTTTTTTAAGCTTATGCTTATTAGCTTATATAAGCTAATTTGAATAAGCTAATTTGAATAAGCTTATTTGAAGATGGTTTTTTAGCTTATTTGAAAAAACTTATTTGTATAAGGGCAAATGATAGAAAATAAGCTATGAGCTAATCCAAACACTTAAAAAGAGCTTATCAAATGATAGAAAATAAGTTATAAGCTACTTTAAAATATAAGCATAAGCCAAAAAAATAAAAGCTAGGCCAAACACCCCCTGAATCCGCCTCTAGTTTCACAATCTGAAGAAACACCGAATTAATCTAGTGATGAGTTTGTGGTTAGTGTCTCGTCAAACAAGGTTAATCTTCTTTCCTTCTCGTCTAAATAGCTATGAAGATCATGCGAAACAATCAACACGTCGTAAGCTCGTTACAAGGAGGAGAATAAGGGGTTCTCCTTATAACCACCCTCCGACGTGAGAATAAGTAAATGCTTTTGAGGATAATAGTGTGTGTATTAAGTGACAGAGCTAGAGAGCGATCCTTAAACCTGGAGGTGTAGTTCCCTATTTATAGCCGAGGTGGTTTGTGAAGTAGATGGGCTGATGGGGCTTGGGCATATAGATGATAATAAGGAATATCCATTATGTCCCATCTGCCACAACCATTAGTGATTCCAGGTGAGAGGGTAGCTGGCGCATGAAAAATTGACCCACGTGTTTTGACGATTGTTCTTGTTGTCTGGTCTGTCATCAGCAGCTAAGCGGAGATCGTGGAGCAGTGGTCGGCACACGCTGATTGGTGCCACGTATACGTCCTTGTGTACCTTTTTGTCTCATGTATGATTGTCCATCGTGCAGCACGATTGGGTATAACCTGTTGGACGCTTATTGCTCCACTTCTCTGCCACTTGTACCTTTTGCACTTGTCCGATGTTTACTTGCGCTTCTTACCTCTGGCGACCCCATGTATAATTTGTGTAGTCGACGCAAGGTCAAGGAATACAGGTCTTTTATCTAAGGAGTTAAGTGCCAAACCTGATCTTGTCTTGGTCTTACCTCACACGCGACTTGGAACACATCTATTTAGCCGGCGCGAGGTTGGGGAAGTTATCAATTTGGCTTAATTTGGGTATGGTCTCGCGTGCGATCTGAGGCTGACTCGTATGGTCGGCACATAATTTAGGAGCATACCCTTTCACAATCCTTCTCATATTTTTTAATGGCAAATTTCTTTTAATCTATGTCGTGTCGTCTGGGACTTAAATTCAAGACCTTTCTACCTTCCAAACACAGCTTTTAAAGGTTTTACCTTTGTCATGTACAACCACCCCAATGGTACGATAGTTTTCTTATTTTCTCTTTTAGTTTTGATAGACCGAGTTATAAGCAGATCGGTTAGTTCGGTATGAGATATGGAAAAAGAGAACTGGCCGACACAAATCTAATTAAGTAGACTTGTAATATTTATAAAGTTCCTGTTAATATTTTTAATGAGGTTGTTATGTTTATCTTTATATATATTAACTAGGTTATAGACCCGTGTATTACACGGTGTTGTACAATAAAAACGATATAGTTATATAATTCGTAAAAAAACTTCATATAAGAGCACGGGGTGTACTCTAACATATTGGGTGTTAACAATGACATAACATGTTAACTGGTATTGCATATCACTCCCTCATTGTGTTAAGGGGAGTTAAAAAGGTTATGTGTTAACATGTTAACCGGATGTTAAGAGATTTAATCAATTATTCTTTTCTTTTTCAAACTAAAAACCATAAAAAAACCAAGTTAGATGAAGTTAACAAGATTAAATTATTTTCTTGAAGTGAGGCAGAGTGAAATGAGGAAAAATAGGTGATGTGACACTTAGGTGGAGTTAAAAAAGATTAAAGTATACCCCAAGGCTTAAATGACATATTTTTATCACCATATGACAATTCATACAAGCAACTTGAATCTATCACAAAAACTAGTCAATGTTAATTAGTAACACTGAAATACCATAATAGTATGTGCATTAAACAGGTCGAATCCTTAAAAATATATAATACATAAATATATTTTTCTTTATATGAGTGAAAGTACGTATTAGATTACATATAATATTGTTTATAAATTACAGTATTTTTATTATTCTGTACCTTTTAAATATAATTTTTACTTAAAGTAATTGAAAATAATTTTTTTATTCTTATTAATAATTTTTATACGAATTTAATCAATAATTAATTATTATAAAAAAATATGTTCTAAGTTAATGATTTATATATGCCGAATAAAATAATTTCATAATTAATGGTTACTTTACTACATCACAAATTGGTAAAAGAAAATTACAAATGTTAAAATATGATTAGTTATTTATTACTTTATAAAATATTTCTTTATTTAGGGTTACGAAGAAATTTTAGACTGGAAAAAATGGTGAGGTGAAATATGCCAACAAAAAATATGAGCCTTAGCCACGTTAGGGTGTTACAATTACGGTATCATGGCTCAAGCTCTTTCGTGTTCGTTTTTTTTTTTCTAAAACAAAACATGTGAGGTAATGAGTAAATGTCGAGTTAGGATACATGTACAAGTTAAGTTATTGTTATGAATAGTGTTCATATTCATCCATTATAAATTTATGATATTTTGAACTATGTATCGGTCGCTATTAACTTAGGTTTTGTGTCTCCATTATTCACATACCTGTAAGTTATTTTTGTATTTAGTAATTTTGAGAACAATTTTTTTTTTGTGGTGATATAGTTGTAACACCCGAGCAAAAAAAAAAAAAAAAATTAAATAATGATTATTCTTGAATAATATTTAAAATGATGTTAATGTTGTAAGTCCCGTAAACCGGATCTTTCAATGATATCAAACAACCAATAGATTGTGCGGAATCCAATCAATTGGTGATTCAAGATAAACACGAAAAACTGAAAATACGAAGAACACGATACCGAATTACTTTCAAACTTGCACACGATTCTATTACTATCAACTAGCAAAACCGTCTGGTACAAGTTCCTACACCACAATCGCCTCTCTCTAGCTTTTTAGAACTTTTGTAACAATGAGGTTCAAACCTAAAAACAAGTTAAAAACTTGTTTATATACTAACTCAAGCCCACTTCCCTACATGGGCTTCCCTTGGGCCTGCTTGGCCCACATGGCCTAAAGCTTGGCCCAAGGGACCTATAAAGGTCTACAACCTAATACTAACTAACCCGGTAAAACCCAGTTCGTAACCATAACCCGTTGTGTTAATTTGATGCGTCAGTCTCACACTTTAGGGCCTAACAATCTCCCCCTAGACTGATGCCATCAAATTGTCTTCATACCATGAATTCAGCAACGTCTTCAACGAAGTCTATGGTTGTCTCTATGCTGCAGATGTTGTGGAAGTTCTTGACTTCTGAACTCTCAGCACTGGGTCTCTTTCTTCAGCTCTTGTGGTTAGCTTCATATCAGGATCTCGATCAGCTTTGCTTGAAAATCTTTGTCAAAAAGAATGTGAGAGGAGGATTCTCAACAAATCTTTTCTTCTTCAATCTTTGTCTTTCAAGCAGGTTCACTGGTACTTCTTCAAATGTACTTTCATTTTCAGACGGCGTTTCGTATCCGGTTCTTCTGACTCAGGTACATCTTGTTGTTGTGCTGCTTCAGACTTCTTCAGCAACTAACAGCATCTCAGTCTTCATCAACCCCTGTTCTTGATTGAAATCAAGTTCTGCACATGCTCACAAACTCATTTGCAAACATTTCTTATGCAACAGGGAGAGTACCATATGAACACCAGGTACATCCAAGTACTTATACTCGGATTTCATAATTTAAATTCTTTCAACTTTTGATGATCAGTCAAATCTTCAAGAACGGTTACATTTTTAATTTTAAGAAAACCAAAACACTATTTTTGTATTTTTTGAATTTTTTCAAATTTTTTAATTTTAAGAATTAAAAACAAATAAAAAACTCAAAATATAAACAACTACCATAATATACAATTACAATTGCAATGGGATCAAAATTCGTTCTCAGGCATACTAAGGAACACTTTTCAGTACGAGCCTAATCAAACTGGTCTATGCGATTGTCAATATGTTTGTCCACTTAAACTTTAACGCTCAACTTTCAATTTTTCAACTTCGTGATATGCTTAAGGTAATATTATACTATTATACCCGTGTGTCCCATTCCAAGGCATACCCCCGCGATCATGGTAAGCACAACGATTCATCGTAGCAGGTGAGTATACTGATGTCATCCTTTAAGATATCCTGACTGAGTCTAGGTCTGCATATAATCTGTTTTATCATGTTTTGATTTCTTAACAATGAACACCCAAATAAATACTAATCAAATCCTGGAAATATAAACAGCACACTCTATCATGCAAGTATCTTCCCTACCACATATTTCACAAGTCCAATCCAGATTTCTGAAATCTTAACTGGAATAAGTTGAGAAGAGAACATAATAGATCTTTTGCAGAGATGGTATAATATACAGATCAAATGAGTTTTTCTCAGTTTGATATAGGTTTCTTGGGTTTCTTTTGGGCACTTGAGGGCCTCTTTTGGGTGTATTAGATCTATAGCGCGACAACGTACAGCTAGGTCAGCATGTATCTGGATGCAGCAGAAGCTGTCGTTGCCTAGCACCTCCAGGTCAGCATATATCTGGATGCAGCAGAGGAGGTACACGACTTTTTTCAGAGAAGATTTCAGAATCAGATCAAAATTGTGTGTATCGGGACAACATACAGACATTCAAATAGAAATGAACTAATTCCATGTGACTTTCTTTCCTGGGGTCATATACTATTTTAGTTCTGAACAGAAGGACAGCCAAGATATCCCCGGATGATTCAACAATATAAAGACCCGAAACCTCAGATGTTGGCTATCTATCAACGCAAGATTTAAGACCATAAAATCATACGCCGTTGGTATGTTACCCACATGGTACATAGTTCGTTATGTTTATATCACTTAGTATCTTTTATCATGATGAGCGTCAAGCCTATCGACATATCGCAGTAGATCCTAGTCTTTTCAGCTATGGCACCTTACATGTGTTAGTCAAACCCTTTAACACGAACATTTATTTCACTTCCCATATCATGCAATTTCTCTTTTTGGCTTTTTTCATTTTTCAAATGTTTTTGGATTTTTCTCATTTTCTCCCCCTAAAACAATAATATTTACAGCAAACTCTATATCTATCTATATGTTCCTCTCCCCCCCTAAATTTGTGCATAAATCTTGTATTTTTGCGCAAATTTACCATTTACTAGAGAAAGGACACTATATATACAAAATAATGAACTAAGAAAGAGAAAAGAACATATTTTTTTAACCGTTCTGTCATCAGATTGAAGACTAATCAATATTCAAAGCAAAGTACTGAATTTAAAAGGTACCTTTTGCTGATCATTTCTTACTTCTGTTATCTCCTCCAAAGGAAACATATCATCTGTAA
>JARYGA010015767.1:0-19357 GCA_030545235.1 Helianthus tuberosus | reverse complement strand
TTTACGGCGAAGTCGCTTCGAAGAAACTCCAACTCATGTCGGGTGTCCAAGCTAGCAAGTATCTCCGCAAGGAATATCAAGCTTTCTTGGCACACATTGTAGTAGCGGAGAAGGAAAAGAAAGGAGTAAAAGACGTTCCAGTAGTCTGTGAATTTCCCAACGTGTTTCCTGAGGATCTTCCCGGACTACCTCCCACTCGTGATATTGATTTCAGAATCGACCTCGTTCCTGGAGTAACTCCCGCCGCTAGAGCTCCATACCGACTCGCCCCGTCTGAAATGCGGGAACTCTCGAGTCAGCTTCAGGAACTACTTGATAAAGTCTTTATTCACCCAAGCACCTCTCCTTGGGGCGCACCTGTCCTTTTCGTTAAAAAGGACGGATCGTTCCGGATGTGCATCGACTATAGGGAGTTGAATAAGCTGACTATCAAGAATCGCTACCCTTTGCCCCGAATCGATGATTTATTTGATCAACTACAAGGTGCTACGTGTTTTTCCAAAATCGATCTATGTTCAGGCTACCACCAACTACGCATTCAAGAGGAGGATATACCCAAAACCGCATTCCGAACCCGTTATGGTCATTTCGAATTTGTTGTTATGCCTTTTGGTCTCACTAATGCCCCTGCTATTTTCATGGATCTATTGAATCGCGTGTGTAAACCCTATCTTGACCGTTTCGTCATCGTGTTCATCGATGATATCCTGATCTATTCCAAGTCGAAAGCCGAACACGCGCAACATCTCAGTTTGGTTCTCGAGTTACTTCAAGGAAACCGTCTCTATGCCAAATTCTCCAAGTGAGAATTCTGGCTTGAGGAGGTTCAATTCTTGGGTCATATCGTCAATAGTCAAGGAATTCATGTCGATCCCGCGAAGATTGAAGCTGTTAAGAGTTGGGTTACACCTAAGAACCCGTTCGAAGTTCGCTCATTTCTCGGATTGGCGGGTTATTATCGCCGATTCATCTCTGACTTTTCAAAGATCGCTGTACCGCTTACCGCTCTCACGCACAAGGACAAACCTTTTGTTTGGGGAACTGAACAAGAGAAAGCCTTTCAAACTCTCAAGCTTAAACTTTGCAACGCTCCTATACTCTCATTGCCCGACGGAGACAACGACTTCATAGTCTATTGCGATGCCTCTAACCTCGGTCTTGGTTGTGTTCTTATGCAACGGACAAGGTTATCGCGTACGCATCTCGTCAGCTCAAAATCCACGAGAAGAACTACGCCACACACGACCTCGAGCTTGGCGCAATTGTTTTTGCCTTAAAGATTTGGCGACACTACCTTTATAGTACTAAGTGTACGGTATTCACCAACCATAGGAGCCTACAACACATCTTTGACCAAAAATAACTGAATATGCGTCAATGTCGGTGGGTAGAACTACTCAACGATTACGACTGTGAGATTCGTTACCATCCAGGCAAAGCAAACGTTGTTGCCGACGCTCTCAGTCGACGAAGCTATTTGCATAGCGCTCGCAATACTCAAGCACAGTACCATCTCGAAACTCTTATTCGTGATGCCCAACATGCTTATTTCACCGAACGTACCTTGAAAAAGGAACGGATAACTCATGATGGCGCTCAACTCGTGAATAAGTCAGATGGTATATTCTATTATTTGGACCGAATTTGGATTCCCAATCGTATCGATTTGCGAAAAACCTTGTTAGACAAAGCCCACAAGTCGCGATACTCCATTCATCTCGGTGCAGACAACATGTACCAGGACATGCGCTACAAGTACTGGTGGCCGGGCATGAAGAAGGATATCACCGTCTATGTTTCAAACTGCCTAACTTGTTTGAAAGTCAAGGCCGAACAGCAAAGACCCTCTGGCTTACTTGTCCAACCCGAGATTCCTACTTGAAAGTGGGAGAGTATAGCTATGGACTTCATAACGAAACTACCGCGCACCACATTAGGTCACGACAGCATCTGGGTTGTCGTTGACCGTTTGACTAAATCCGCTCACTTTTAGCCGATACGAGAAGACTATAAGGTGGAACGATTAGCCCGAATCTACACCGACGAAATTATCTGTCGACATGGGACACCTCGTGACATCATCTCTGACCGCGATGGTCGGTTTACCTCGCGTCTTTAGGAAACGTTTCAATCTGCTCTCGGTACTACTCTTAATCTAAGTACCACTTTCCATCCCCAAACCGACGGTCAGACTGAAAGAACGATTCGTACCCTTGAAGACATGCTTCGCTCGTGTGTCATAGATTTCGGTGGTAATTGGGATGCGCACTTACCTTTAGTCGAATTCTCGTACAATAATAATTATCATTCTAGTATACAAATGGCACCTTTTGAGGCATTATACGGACGAAAATGTCGATCGCCTATTGTATGGCACGAGATCGGAGACGCGCAACTTACCGGTCCTGAGCTATTGCAAGAAACGACTGACAAAATCCACCAAATTCGAGACAATCTACTGAAAGCTCGGAGTCATCAGAAAAGTTACGCCGATAGACGCCGCAAGCCCCTTGAATTTGACGTTGGCGATTACGTACTCCTAAAGGTTGCACCTTGGAAGGGGGTCATCAGATTCGGCAAGAAAGGAAAGCTCGTGCCTCGATATGTGGGACCCTTTAAGATTCTGGAAAGGATTGGCAAAGTGGCCTACAAACACGAACTACCGGAGGAACTGAGTAACGTCCACCCGACTTTCCACATTTCGAACCTCAGAAAGTGTTTGGCCGACCAGGAGTTACATGTCCCTCTAGAGGATCTACAAGTGGACGAAACATTACACTTCGTGGAAAAGCCTGTCGAGATCACGGGGAGAGAAACCAAGGTACTCCGACGCTCACGCATTCCCATTGTGAAGGTTCGCTGGGAAGGTAAACGAGGCACCAAGTTCACCTGGGAACTCGAGAGTGACATGAAGGCGAAGTACCCGCATCTGTTTGAAACGTCTACTTCTTAAATTTCGGGACGAAATTTCCTCAACAAGGGGAGGCTGTAACACCCCGTGTTTCCAGAAGTCAAAGTCATAGTCAAGGTCAAAGTCAACGACCGATCGCGCGACTTGACTTGTAATGAACTTCTTTTATGTGATTTATCTAGTTGTATTATGTGGAGTACTTATCAATAATCGCAGCAATCGACGTGTGTCTATCGCTATTAATCGACTTACGACTGTGAACAATAGGAAGTAACAATGCGATAAAGTTAACTAAACGCTAATCAATCTAACGCTAATCGAATCGACATCGAATTGCAATACGAATCGCAACTCGAATTATGCGTTCTGGTTATTGTTTTACGTGTGTGTGTTATTTACGTGTTACTTGTGCATGTTTATTTATGTTTTGTGGTGATTAATTGAAACGCAATCGCAACTCTATCGATATCGCAACTCAATCGAATCGCAATCTACTCGAACACGCGAATCGCAAGTTATTTATAGGGATTGTATGTTAGATATAGTGGTTAGGATTAATGAGTAATACTATCGCATCGCTCACTTGAATCGAATCGCAACGCTTAACACGCGAAACGAACACGAAATCCAACCCACCAAACCCACTCGATCGAGTGACCACTCGATCGGATGGCCACCCGATCGGGTAGCCACCCGATCGGACCGGCATTCGATCGGTGACCTGCTCGACCCAAATGCTTTTTGCCATTTTGGGAAACCCTATAAATACCTCACCTGTCAACATGGTTGCAAAACAAGGTTTCCAAGGCCGAGTACTCCCCGAGTAGTCGCTACAAGGTAGGCTGCCGAGTCGACTTTCTCTAACTCCGCCTAATTACTCGGAATCGATAAAACGCGATCAACCTCGGCCAAAATCAGATCTAGTAGGTCAATTTGGGCCGAGTTTGACTTAAAAAATAATAAAACATAATTTATATGACTATCATATTAAATAATGAATATCATTTTTACGTATTTTGTTATAAATATTAGTAAATTTATGCTATTAGACTTATATTTATTTTCCGAAAACTAATTTCTTTATAATTTAACATGTCCGAGTACTCCCCGAGTACTCTCTGCCTATGCCGAGTACTCTCAACTCCCCGGTCGACCGACTAGGGAGCGCCTAGCGACTTTTGCAACCATGCCTGTCAACATCATTTGTGTCACAACACTCCATCCGAACCAGTCGCTCAAGCTTGCTTTTCTCTCGATTTCTCTCAAATTCTTGTAATTTCTTCCTAGATCTTTGTACTTCTATGATCTACACTTGATTCTACACCTTTTTCACCGAACAATCTTCACTTTTAACCGTGAAATCACTAGATTTGAGGTGTTTTAGGGTGATGTCAGCATGAAGTTCATATGAACTTCAATGTTTGGCTTCATTCCACCAATAACAACTTGAATCTAAATGGTTTTCATATGATTTATCAATGTTTTTATACAAATCTAAGCACATTCGAAATGTAAAAGGATTGAAAGATGTTTATTCTATTTCTTTCAACTCTTTTACACTCAATGCACTCAAACCGATAGAACCGGACCTTGTTCTGATCTTCTACTCATTCTTAGTGATGTGTCGGCTCAAGATCTGAGTTCCGTCAACGAGACAGCCGATTCAGGTTGAACATGAACCAACCATCAAGAAACAGTTGGCTGATCGAGTTGGGGTGATTCCCATCCGATCGGACCACTGAGACTTGATGAAATTCTAGTTGTTCAAACTGATGTCTTATCGTCTCGATCAAACCGCAAACTTTCAAACTTAACAAATTCCAAAACAAACCAGTCACCCGAATGGACTGCCGTCCGATCGGATTACTATCCGATCGAACGACAATCCAGTAGGATGACTTATGGTTCCACACTTAAACAATTTTCAACATGTTCAATGCACAAGATTACCACCCGATCGGATTACCATCCGGTCGAGTGATCGTCCTGCTGTGAACTTGTTCTCACACTGAGAAGCCTCGCCCATCGGATCGCCGTCCGATCGAACGACCGTTCGATCGACCGACTTGAAGGGTAGAGATACTTCTCCATTTTCAAAATACTACAACGAAAACTTTAAAGGACAAGCCATCATACACAAACACATCCATGCCAAACAATGTCAGTCCGACCGAGTGGCCATCCGAACGGATGACCACCTGAACGGATTAACATCTGAACGAATGGCTGACCGGCAGGATTGCCATCCGTCCGGATCACCATTCTACACTTGGCACTTTCCTCATTTTACGCACCGCACTTCGCTTATGTTATCGTTAACCGTTCAGGCTAATCTCGCTCTTAAGCGCTCCCTTTAATCCATCATCGCTGTGAGTATACTCGATCCCTTTTTGCTTATTGCACTTTTGGGTGTTACATACGTTACGAATATTCAAATCACATCGAACACACAACGCAAACACTATTTAAACGCTAACCATTACCGCATGTTATATGTGACTCAATGAATGCTTATTTGTTATGTTTACACATGGATTGCTGTCTACCTGCCTTAGCAACGATAGTGCTATAGTTTGGACTCAGCACCTGTTAACTCAGGGGTTGTTAAGGACCATTACTCACATGATCGCAGTGGCGAAAATGTTTTGCGAACTGCCTTACGCAGTCAACCCGTAGTCATTGGTATTGATAGGATCTTTGTCGATAACTTATGGCTTAACATCACACGTTGTACGTGCTGGTTATGCGTAAACGATTTCGAACTCTATATTATACTATCAAACTTGTATGCTCACTTTTACACTATGTGTATTGACTTTTACTTTAACGTATGTTACAGGTGCTTAGGATGCTTGACTGCCTTGTTTGCTGTGTGATGAAATCGAGGCTAGGAAAGAGTCCTAGAAACAATCTGAGCACGAAATCCACAGCTTTCAAGTATTCTGATTGCATTCTTCTTTGTTTCGCCTTTTAGTATGCAAGCAATATCTAAAAATATTTCTTTTTTATCATCCTTTAGACCATTATAACTTGATTCCAATTTCTCCAAAGTTTCCTTCAAAGGAATTGTTTTTAGTCTGTCTAACGCATCTACCCATTCAGTCTTACTTCTACCACAAAGATGTGAACCCAAAACATTGATTGTTAAGGGAAGACCAGCAGCGTAATGTACAACTTTTTTGGATAACTCTCTGTATCCTTGATTTGGAATCTCCCTTCCAAATGCATACCTACTAAAGAGTCAAATTCCTTCGTCACCGGATAACAAACTGACATCATGAATAAAGTTCACTTTGTGTGCCTTTAACACTTGCTCGTCTCTTGTTGTGATGATAATTCTACTTCCTTGCTTAAACCAAGTAGGCTCACCTGCTAACGCTTCAAGCTGGCCTATATCATCCACGTCATCTAGAACAATAAGAACCTTTTTATTACCCATAATTTTTTTCATCTTACTTTTTCCATCAGAAACACCAGCTACAACAATGTTGTCATCATTTAGCACATTTTTAAGGATCTGTTTTTGCAGTTTCTTTAAACCAGACGAAGAACGTTTTGAATCTTCTTTGACATTCTCAACAAAGCTTTTACCATCAAACCAAGTGGATATGTGGTCAAAAAAGCTCTGGCTAAGGTCGTTTTCCCACCACCTCCCATCCCCTTGATCCCTATGATACAGACATCATCAGAATCAATTTCTAACGATGAAACTACATTCTTAACCCGGGTCCCCATGCCTACTAATTTCCCATCAACACTCGAATTGATAAAATGTGGCTTTAGTGAAATATCTTTAACAATTCTTTCGATGAATTTTGCTTCATGCCTGTGTGTTAAAAAAAGATTCAATCGATTACTCAAAATCTCACAAGCAGAGTTCAAATCTATAAATACAATCATATATGATTAATAGCATAGTGATATACCCATGCCTCAGGTTCAATCTTCCAACAAATTATAAAGAAAGATAATTAAAGGATATAATATGAAGGAATTACCCATCGACAGTGGTCTTCAACTCCCACCCAGCCAGACCTGATGCTTCTTTCAGAGCATCTCTCCATCTCCCGACACTCTCTTTCTCTACATGTTTTGCAAAGGCTTCTCCAACTGCCCAACTTTGGTTGCGGACTTCTGTGGGTTCCACATCATAGAAGACGGGGTAAGCAGTCTGCTCCAATGTCTTCTGGCACTCCATAATCTTTACGAGCTCATCTAAGCACCACGAGGAAGATGCATAGTTCTTAGAGAAAACAATTATGTGAAATCTCGATTCTTCAATGGATCTGATGAGCTGATCATTTATCCTTTCTCCTTTCTGGATTCTTTCATCATCTTTGTAAGTTGTAACACCTTTCTGGTCAAGAGCTTGAAAGAGATGATCAACAAAGGTCTTACGGGTGTCTTCACCCCTGAAACTCAAGAAGACATCATACTTCACTACGTCAAAAAAGGCTTATGGTCACACAAAAAAAGTGTGACCATACACCTTTCGCCACACTTTTTTTTTCAACTCAAGTGTGACCAAAGGTCGAGTCATCGTATGTATCATACAGTCACATTCACGTTTAGTGGCTGTAGTAACTTAAAAGTGTGGCTAAAGGGTACCACTATTTCTTGCTAGAATCAAGCATTATGTACAATAAGTGTGGCTAAAGGGTTGCAACAGCCACATGATTTATTGTAAGTGTGGTCCTTTCTATTATATAGTCACGTAAAAGTTTGTTTTAGCCACATCAATTTAAAAATAATGTAGCAAAAAGAGTTGTTGTAATAACGCATTCCATCCATTAAGTATGACTAAATGGTAGCAACAGCCACATGAACTCACTGTAAGTGTGGCTGTTTTATTATTTAGTCACACGAGTTTACTATAAATGTGGCTAAAAACTACTTCTAGACACACAAAACAACTTTGTACTTTTAAATGTGACTATTGTCTAACATTTAGTCACACATAATGTTTTGTAATTTTAAACGTGGCTATTGTTTAACCTTTGGTCACATGTTCTTTTTTTTTCACGTGATGTTTGCTATCATTCTGTCCCACAAAAAAGTGACCATAGTGTGGCTAATGTTTATGTAAAACCACATGAAGTTTTGTGTTTTTAAGTGTGGCTAATGGCTAACCTTTGGTCACATATATTTTACTTTTCTCGTGACGTTTGCTATCATCCCATCACATAAAAAACAAAGTAATGATAATGTGACTAATGATTATGTAAAGTCACATGAAACTTTATAATTTAAGTGTGGCTATTATCTAACATTTGGTCACACATATTCATTTTGCTCATTACGTATGCTATTATTCTGTCACATAGAAATGACAAAATAAGGATGGTGTGGCTAAAAGATATGTAAAGCCACATGAATTTATTTTTTATTTTTAAATGTGGCTATTGTATAACATTTAGTCACACATAACTTTTTTCCCATGACGTTTGGTATCATTCAGTCACACAAACAAAAGACAAAATGATTATGGTGTGGCTAATGGTTATATAGAACCACACAAAAATTTGTAATATTAAGTGTGGCTAGTGTCTCACCTTCAGTCACTCGTAACTTTTTTTCCCATGACGTTCACTATCATTTCGTCACACAAACAAAAAACAAAGTAACAATAGCGTGGCTAATAGTTATGTAAAGTCACATGATGTAATTTTAAGCATGACTATTATTTAACCTTTGGTCACACGTATTTATTATGATTCTATGTGGCCATTTTCATGTAATTATTTATTTTATTTTCATTTTTTGTAAAATAAAAACTGAAGTAAACATGAGATAATCTAGAAACAAAATGATATTAACAATAATATCCTAAAATCCATACATAAGTTTTCAATTTAAATACTAACTAAAGACAAACTTCTAATCAAAACCTATCTATAAAAGTTTGAAAGGGAAACAAATGTACACAAAAACTAAGAGCTATTTCTAGGTTGTTTTCTTCGAGCCCATATACTCACAGCTTGAATACAAGCAACAGTCCATATACTCACTGCTTGAATACGAGCAGCACTATTGCCTTTGCTTCTTCACACTTCTTCTCTTCTTCCTGCTGTGCAACAGCCACTTCCCTTTGCCTCTTCAGCTCACTAGTTATTAAATATGATCCATTTGAGCATGCAAATATAAGTTCAGCTCAGTAGTAATTAAACATGATCCATTTGAGGATGCTAATATAAGAACAAGTGTATGAAGTTGGATAAATAACTTACTCTAGTCTAGCCCTTTCATCTAAGGCGCTAGCCACGCTAGAACCTTTTCTTGGCCTACAAGCCACCAGCTCCACCTCAAAGATAAGAGTTGCACTGCACATTATGAAGTCTATCAATAACAATATAGTCAACTGTGCTAATAATCAAAACTAGCTACCTATGGTTAACATGGAATAACAATTGCAAAATATTAGACACATAACCGATCTGAAAATTGAGCTTGAACTCGGCTTGGCTCAGTTTTTAAGTTAGAAGTTAACATAGCAGAAGCAATTCTTATTGGCAGCAGCTCAACAAACATAAATTGTACAAAAAAACGCAAGTTACATAATCTTACATCATAATCCCAAGATGGGGATCCCTTCCCCTCTGTCACTTCACTTGCATCCTTTAGCTCCTTAATGACAGGTAAAGGTCTCGGGCGGTCTCCATTTTCATCGCTGCAAAATTATGATCCAACACATATGATTAGAATCCGTTTTACAATTTTCATATGCTAAAACTATAACAATCATGAGAGCAATGCAAACCTAGTCCAAGGAGCAGGATCATTATCACAACGAACAAAAAGATACTGGCATACCTTAAATCCCTATTTATATTAAAACTCAACAAGAGTTTTTTAGTATAGGGAAACCAAACATCCATTTAATAGTGTAATTGGGAGCCGATAATGAGATGCCATACTTGAATTCCGGGCTACCTCTAGCATTTCTCGATCTTGTATATCCCATCATATCTGACTCCTTGTTCAGGTGCATAGGCCGATCGCTTTTCCTTGTGAGACCTGTCCATTTGTTCGAAAAAATCGTCGGACACGTTCATTTGTATAGAATAAAAGAAAATAAACAATACTTTATCTATTTCAAACATAAATGAATAAAAATTTTAAAACTGCAAGCAACCGAAGAATGTGATACTAGTTGTCATTCATTTTCTATAGTTTCTAAGCTGCAGATACACTCTGACCATTTAACGAAAACCAAATCTAATAACATACACAATCATGTGGTTATTTGTAAAATTGCATATCTAAAAAATATATGTAAAAAAGATTAACATCGAAATTATCATGTATAGACATCATAACAACATACCTCACAACACGTACAGGTAGCCCTTTTTACAGCTAACTCGTAAGGCTTCATTGGATTTACTTCTGATCAAAGGATTGTGTCTTGTAAGTCCTTTTATTTCCACTAAGATCTCTTCCACCGCTATTAACAAAAAATACAGAAAAATAAACGTATCATATATGCTATTCATGTTTACTTTCAATAAAAAAAAAACATGCGTACAATACCTTCCAGTGTATAAAAACCACTCTCCATGATCCTCATCATCTTCATATCCTCCTGATAATGCGACAGATCGTGCACCGTAATCAGACTGCCCGCATATCCCCGCAACATGCGGAAGATGGGCCCCCCACTGCCTACATTCCAAACGGTCCTCGACTCCTCCCAAGTTTCCCCAACCAAAACTCACATACCTCTTTCGGGATCATTCTCTGCAAGAATGGGGCTGAAATGATCAGGTGGGACCGTGACAAATATTTTCCCACTGCATGTGTTAGCTTTTCCGGTCTTCTTTGCCCTCTCAGTGGTGTATGCTTTGTCTCGTTTGTTTTGGTTGAGAATAGAATAGTAGGGCTTTTGTGGCCCTGAAGCAGCGTTTGATCTAGTCATCTTTGCCATTCTAATTGCAATTACAAGTGATGAATTGATTCTGGGTTGACTAGCCATTTTAAGAGGAATTGCAGTGCGACATATGGCACAAGTACGCTTCCCCTGACCAACCCATTTCTCAAAGCCCTTCAAGCAGAAGTTGTGACCACAGGGCGTCTGCAACATAAACACAGAATATTTATGTTATGTTAATCAGAATTAAGTTGTTGATATATGCAGCAGATTTTTAGTAATGCAAGCATTATAATTTCTTTTATAATAAAGACGGTAAATATAAGAACTAATCAGCACATATCATTATATCAAAATGTAGATAAGAGACACATGGGTTCCCATACATCTTATAAAACAACATGTGATCTATTGCTTATAAAAAGTTATTGTTTTATTGCTTCTGAAATAAACAGTTTAGAATTAAAAACTTCAAGATGTTTTTAAAAACCTTTTATAGCACCTGCAAATATATGAATAAACAGTTTAAACATGAAATTCCACACATTTTTACAACTTAGTATGTGCGTAAGCTTTTTCTAAATAAATAAAAACATATAATCAGCTGTAACAAAACACAATGCAAGAGAAAGTATCTTAAGTGTATACATATTCTATTTATTTAGGAAATAAATGATAAACATATCAAAATGCAGTTAGGATAACAAACTCCAGTGTTGAAAAACAGTTTGCTTTGATCAAAACACTAAACTGATTATCTGCTGTAACAAAAAAGCATCAAACAAAATCAGTTTTAGTAAGAAATCACATACACCATGACTTTTCCCTTTTATTGTCATTTTGATACTAGAGCTAGTTTTTTTTCGAATTTGTTTTTATTTTTATGATTTTTTTTATTTTTTAGAATTTTTTTTTATTTTTTAGATTTTTATTTTTATTTTTTAGAATTGGATCAAAATGGCAATTGAAAAGATTTAAAATGAAAATCCCCAAAATACCCCTGCTTAAAAATGTGGTTTTTGGATGGAGTTAGGGTATGTGATCAAAATGGCAACAAAAGGGAAAAGTCAGGGACTCAGAGGCGAAAAAAAACTATTTGGACTAAAATGGCAAATTTGGACAAACCTCAGGGACTAAAATGGCAGTTAACTCCATTTATAAATCACAAACTTAAATCGACTGTTTGAACATCAATTAACATAATGCATTAATTTTAAGAAAGCATACCTTGATATCACTGATATATTTAAGGAAATCACAAACTTGATGAAATCAAATGGACTTGATTGATTGCTTCAACATCGATTGCCTGAAAGAACTTCGATCGGGTCATAACGTTGTTGATGTATGTAGGACGAAGCTGTGTATCTTGAGATTTCTTTCAAGCATGTAAAACCATAGCTCAAAAGCCGCCACCTAGACCATACGATACACAGATCTTTCAGTTGAAACATGTTGTGCGGAAGACGACTTATGCTCGAACCTTCTATATTTAACATTTCCAAACATTCTAAACGTCCGAGTTTCCCTGGCAATTTCTCGACTCGAATACAAAAGGAGAGATTTAAACTTTTTAAACGTTTCATGTTACAGATGCTGTTCGGAATATCTCGTAAGGATATACACTCCGTTAGGTCTAACTCCTCTAAACCCTTTAATCTGCCAAGATCCTTGGGTAGCTGCTCCAAAAGCCAACAAGATTTAAGATGAAGAGATTTAAGATGTTTCAACATACAAATGTTATCTGGAAGATGCTTGATCTCTTTCATGCACAAAGTTAGCTTCTCTAGCCCTTCTAACAGCCACAGATCCTTGGGCGCCTCTGGAATACTACCTATGAGTGTAAGCTCTCCTAAACGTTGTAGACTACAAATAGTTGCTGAAAAAGACTCCAGGAATGTGCAAGCACATAGACCAGAAGAAATGAGCTTCTCAACATTTCCACTAGTTAAGGGTAGAGGTTCATCATATTCACATTTAACATGAAACTTTGGCGACCTATTGTTGGGATGCAGTGGGCAAATATATGTGGACTCTACAGTCAGTTTTAACTTAACCAAGCGATGAAGACCAAATGAACTAAACCATTTGTCAAACAAAAAATTTGCAAAGCTATTACAACCACTTAAACTTAAGTGGAAAAGATTGTTTAGACATCCCATTGGAGCAAGAGTTTCTTGAAGATAATAACATTCTGTAAGAATTAACTCTCTGAGTTGCGGAGTCAACCCAAGGTTAAGGTTACTCACCTTAGAACCTCTGAGGTTGAGATATATGAGATGTGGAAATTCAATGAGCATGTGGAGTTCTACCAAGTTATTACACCCACCAAGATTTAATCTTATGATATTTGGAATCAGCCCGAGGTTAAGGCTACTTAACTTGGAACCAGACAAGTAGAGGAATTTGAGCTTTGGACATTCAAAAGGCATGTGTAATTCAACAAAATTTACGCAACCACCAAGATTTAAAGTCTCGAGATTTGGAGTCAGCACAAGGTTAAGGTTACTCACATTAGAACGACTTAGGTTGAGGCTTTTTAGCTTTGGACATTCAAAACGCATGTGGAATTCAACAAAGTTTTTACGATCAGCAAGATCTAAAGTCTCGAGATTTGGAGTCAGCACAAAGTTAAGGTTACTCACCTTAGAACGACTTGGGTTGAGGCTTTTTAGCTTTGGACATTCAAAAGGCATGTGGAATTCAACAAAGTTTTTACAATCAACAAGATCTAAAGTCTCCAGATTTCGAGTCAGCACAAGGTTAAGGTTACTCACCTTAGAATTCCTGAGCTCGAGATATTTTAGCTTTGGACATTCAAAAGGCATGTGCAATTCAACAAAGTTTTCACAATAACTAAGATATAAAGTCTCGAGATTTGGAGTCAGCACAAGGTTAAGGTTACTCACCTTAGAACAACGTAACTTAAGGACTTTTAGCTTTGAACACTCAACAGGCATGTGGAGTTCTACCAAGTCACTACAACCTGAAAGATCTAACTCCTCGAGACTAGGAGTCTTCCCAAGGTTAAGGTTACTCACCTTCGAACAACATAGGTCGATAAATTTTAGCTTTGGACATTCAAAAGGCATGTGGAGTTTTGCAAAATCATGGCACCACATTATATGTAACCTCTCAAGATATGGACATCCATTAAGCATGTTGAGTTCTACAAAGGCCTCACATTCTTCAAGATGTAATGTTTCAAGATTTGGAGTCATCCCAAGGTCAAAGCTTATCAAATTTGAACGACTGAGGTTAAGGAATCTTAGTTTATTAAGAACCTATCATAAGGAAAAAAGGGGATTAACGTCAGTATAATCACAAAATATAGCATAATAATGAATCATGCTAAACAACCAATCCACCAATAATCTACCTTTCTTTCTCCCCCTCCCCATAATTGAGAGATATAGCTGGACTCCATTTGAAGGTAAACAAGCATATTTGCTTGAAATGTTTTAGGTAAACACTGAAAAGGGTATCCATGCCAATTTAGATATCGTAAGGTATTTGGTAAGTATTGGTAAATCTGATTGGTTTCCAATGTGTCTTCATTAACCACGTGTAGGAATCTAAGTCCCTTCATCTTTCTAAACCCTTTCATAGTTGTAGCTATATCAAGATCTATATCCTCCATTTTTATACTTCTAGTTGCTTCAGTACCCTGCAAATAAAAGAGCTAACATGAAACTTTTGTCCTAACAGATAGAATTTGGTTGGGTTTTCTATCTTAAAAATAAACTTAAGCCTTCCCAAGTCATTAACCAATATATCTTCAATTTCCTCTTCAATCCATAATCGGCTATGTTTGCCAGGCTCATCAGGATGCAAACGGCGAACAATATTCATGCCCATTTCTTCAATACGATCATGCATATCTAAACGCCCACGATCCGAAACAGTTATCAATGATTTCTGCTCAAGAACTTTTAAAGCAAATCGAGCATGGAATCCACAACTTTCAAGTATTTTGATTGCTTCGTCTTTTAATTGACCTTTCAATATGCATGCAACTTCTAGGAATACTTCTTTGTGATCATTCTCAAGACCAACATAGCTTATTTCCAATCTTTTCAAAGTTTGCTCTTCCGGAATGGTTTTTAATCTTTCTATGGCATCGTCCCATTCACACTCGGTTTTACCACAAAGAGATGAACCCAAAACTTTTATTGTTAATGGAAGACCTTTAGCATAGTGTACAACCTTTTCTGATAGCTCTTTATACCCTTCAATTGGAATCTCTTCGCCAAATGCATACCTACTAAAGAGGCAAATTGCTTCCTCGTGGGATAGCAGGGTGACATCATGAGTATAGTTCACTCGTTGTGCTACCAACACTTGCTCATTTCTTGTTGTGATGATGATTTTGCTTCCTGGCTTGAACCAAGTACGATCACCTGCTAACGCCTCAAGCTGCTCGATATCATCCACATCATCCAGAACAACAAGTATCTTTCTGCTACCCATCATTTTTTTCATCATATTTTTTCCTTCAGAAACGCTTGTTACATCAATCCCTCCATCATTTAACACATCTTTAAGGACCTGTTTTTGCAATTTCTTCAAACCAGAGCCTTTTGAAGCTTCTCTGACATTCTCTACAAAGCTTTTACCTTCAAACCAAACGGAGATGTGATCAAAAACAGCTCTAGCCAAAGTCGTCTTTCCACCACCTCCAATCCCCTTGATCCCTATCATCCGAACATCATCAGAACCATTTTCTAAGGATGAAACTACATGCTTTACACGGGTCTCCATGCCTATTAATTTTTCATCAACACTTGTATCAATGAAACGTAGCTCCAGCGAAATGTCTTCAACAATTTTTTGAATAAATTTGGCTTCATGCCTGTGTATTAAAGAATATTAAATTAGATTACTCAAACCCCCCATGAACAATTAATTTCAATTTATAACGTACAATTATAGATTACTATATCAAGAAGAAATTACCCATCAAATGTAGTTTTTAACTCTCTCCCAGCCAGATCAGCTGCTTCTTTCATAGCATTTCTCCATATTCCAGCAGCCTCTTTCTTTTCATGCTTGGCAAAGGCTTTTCCAACTGCCCCACTTTGGTGGCGGACTTCCCTCGGTTCCACATTAAAGAAAACAGGATAAGCAGTCCGCCCGGTCGTTATGTGGCATTCCATGATCTTGACGAGCTCGTCTAAGCACCATGATGAAGATGCATAGTTCTTGGAGAAAACAATTATGTATATTCTCGAGTCTTCTATGGATCCCATGAGCTGATCATTGATCCTTTTCCCTTTCTCGATTTTCTCATCATCTTTGTAAGTGGTAATGCCTCTATTGTGAAGAGCATGATAGAGATGATCAACAAAGGTCTTACGAGTGTCTTTACCCCGGAAGCTCAAAAAGACATCATACTTGAACCTCTTTTGAACTGATGAAGTTGAAGTAGATGTCATTGTATGCTTCAAAAATCGGAAAAGGTATGAACTGATCGGAAACAAGATTAAAAGAGATGAATAGATGATCAAAAAAGTCTTGAAGAGTTGATATTTTGATTGGAAAAAAGTGTGCTATAATGTGGAGAAACTAAAACCTCTTATTTGCTGAAGATAAGATATGGTTCATTATATGAATTTTCAACGAAAAGACTAGTAGGAAGTTACTGTTAAATTTTCAAAGCCATGATCCTTCTTCGTCCGAGTTTCTTTTTAGGTCTCAACCCACCTAACAAGTTCTATATATACAACTAAAAGGTATTTAAACAAATTTATGTAGTTATTTATTTATAACTTATTATAAGGTGAATATTTATTTATTTATCTGTAGCTTATTAACTTTAGAGGCTAAATATATATATTTTAGTATAAGTATTAAGGGCATAAAGGACCAGGTGTAACATGTTTTGAAACATCATTATATGAGTAAATCACTGAATCGTTTATGGTTTGGTCCATATGGATACTGCCATTCGTTGAAACTATTTACAAATCCAGTTCTTCTCTCATCGTTCCTTTTTGTTTATATTAGAGGCGTGCACAGTTAAGAACCACCGGGACTGAATAGAAACTGTCACAAATAAATTTGTATCGTCGAATGGCTCGTCTAGTAGTTTGTGTAATTATGGAGTCTAATATATGTTAAACTTCTGGTTTTGGGGGCTAAGTTTGGATACGTTGCCAACAAGAGTTTTGCTTGCTAGGATGGGAGTACAGGTGCCTTCGGCTGTGTGCGCGCATTGTGCAGATGAGGAGGAATCAAGGAGCATGTTTTCGCGTCGTGTCGGTTTTCTCAGAATGTGTGAGAAGGACTTTCAAAGTGGTGCAAACTGCAAGCGCTTTGCTTCTTTGGTATGGATGATGTGGTCAACTACCAAGCTTATGTTCGTGGTTCAAAAGTATGGAAGCAAGTCATTAATTCCATACTACAAATAGCGGTGTGGTGTATGTGGAAGGGTAGAAATAGTGTCTTATTTAATCAAACACGAGACAAGCCAGAAAGGGTGTTACAGTGTGTTTCCGAGTTTAATAAACGAAAGAAAATACGAGAAAATGAATTAAGGAGAGAAAAAAAGGGAGTGCAAAGAAAAGATTATTTAATTAATTATCGTGTTCCCGATGTTCCCTAGTTCGAAAATCATGAAAAGAAAAGTAAAGATTTTATGTATTAAAAATCATTTCCTTTCAAATCTCTTCAATTTAAAAGGATTTAAAATGAAGCAAATAATCATAAGTTTTCCTTTTATTTTCCACTATTTCCTTCCTTAAAAAACTTTGAAACACTACTTCTTTTTAATATCCTTCCAAACCCCTTTTTTTTCATTCGTTAATTAGTGGTGGTAGATGATTCAGGTGTTTCTGGGGTGGGATGGTAGACAGGGAAGAAGATTAGGATGCATGATGATGGTGTTTACTTTTATAATATAATTAACATTTTTACACTAAGTCAACAAAACAAATAAGAGATTAAAATAATCCATGTCATTTAAAATAAGCCATGTCATTTGAGTTATTTAATATGTGGCAGCCACGTCACCCTTTATATAGCGACGTTAGGTTGATTTAAATGTGGGGTATTTTAAAAAAAACATTGATTAGGTCGGATTATTATCGGCTAATAACTGACTTTAAATTATTATTGGCCAAAGTTAGATAGGTGGGATTATTTATTTCCAATTTGCCATTAATTTACTGCCTGAAAGAACATTGACCATAATACCACTAATTAACTTACCAATTTTTCATTGTAGTGGTATTAATTAATTAACTAAATTATCACAGTATATGTAAGAATATCGACTTAATAAATTATTTGACTAAAAATTATTAGAATTACAAATATCTGGGCCAGTTTCTTAGTGGGCTTAAAAATTAGAACAATGCTTGAACATAGTGGGCCGAAGAAGGCAGTGGGTGGCAGGAGCCCATGTCCGAATAGTAGTAGAAAAACTGAAATAAAAAGAGTTCAACAAGTCAACAACCCGACCTAAATCCTAATGTTCCTTCACAATGCAAAATATTGTTAGCAAAATGAAGCCATGAAAGTCTTCAACTTCATGCATACATTCAAGAAAACTACATCATTGGTAAAAGAAGCTATAGCTGAATTGCATTTATACCTGACCCCACCCCTAGTTGTTGTAACTTGTTAGTGACTAATCACAATCTAATTAAAACTAGGCCTGGCAATAAAAACTCATTTGGATTTTTAGGTTATTTTTAGTCATTCTAAAAATGAGGATATGTCATGATAGGTTAAGAAATAATTAAGGATAGGTTAGGATAGATTATATGATATCTATTTAAGATAATTCGTGGGGTCACGATGGGTATTACGTTGAGTAAAAGGGTAACTAAAAAAAGACCAGCACAGGCAGATTCTTCATCCTATTCGAGTGTTCGTAGACGTTGGCTTCACAAATAATTAAAACTTTAAAAATAATTAAAAAACAAAAATTTCTAAAAAATCAGAGAAATAAAAAAAAATTCTAAAAAATCCAAAAAAATTATAAAAAATCAAAAAAATATTAAAAATTCAAAAAATTCTAAAAATAATAAAAATAATAAAAAATCCTAAAAATAAATAAAATAAAAAAAATAATAAAAAATTCTAAAAAATAATAAAAAATCAAAAAAATTCTAATAAATCAAAAAAATTATAAAAAATCCAAAAAATTATAAAATATCAAAATATCAAAAAAATAATAAAGAAAAGTCTAAAAATCCAAAAAATAATAAAAAATAAAAAATAATAAAAAATTTAAAAAAATCAAATAAATTATAAAAATACAAAAGAAGCAAAAAATAATAAAAAATCCAAAAAATTCTAAAAAATAAAAAATAATAAAAATAAAAAATTTCTAAAAAATCTAAAAAATAATAAAAAAATCCAATAAATTCTAAAAAAATCCAATAATCTTATAAAGATCAAAAAAATTCTAAAAATCAAAAATAATAAAAAATCCAAAAAATTCTAAAACATCAAAAATATTCTAAAAAAATCTAAACAATCAAAAAATCTAAAAAATAAAAAAAGTCTAAAAATAAAAAAAAATTATAAAAAATCCATAAAATTGTAAAAATCCAAAAAATTCTAAAAAAAGT
>JARYGA010015766.1:0-27277 GCA_030545235.1 Helianthus tuberosus | reverse complement strand
GGATGCAAAAGCTCTGCTGGTTGATGAAGGATATTACTATGTCTCTGACAAGGATCACACTTCTTGGCATATTCCACAGCATCCTTCTTCATAGTTGGCCAATAGTATCCTGTCCTCAGGATCCTTGGGAATAATGCCCTGCCCCCAGTGTGGTTTCCACAATCTCCTTCATGGAAATCCTTTAGGACTTCTTGGATTTCAGGATCCTCAATGCATCTTAGATATGGTCCTGCAAGAGATCGTTTATACAACATATTATTCAATATTGTAAATTGAGATACCTTAATTTTGAAAGCCCTGGGGTTTTCTCCTGTAGGAATCTCTCCATGTTGTAAGTATCTCATGATTGGGAGGATCCATGATCCTGAATGAGATTGAGTATCACCACTAGGGATGATTGCAGAATCTTCTCCTATCTCCATAGCTACATGATCCTCGATAGCAGGGGTCATGATATGGATAATAGGGATCCTTATATCCTCCGGGATCTTCAAGGATGATCCTAAATTGGCTAATGCATCAGCCTCTGCATTCTCTTCCCTTGGTACTTGTGTCAAACTAAAGGATACAAAAGAGAGTGCCAATTCTTTGACTATCTCTAAATATTTGATTAGTTTTTCACCTTTAACAGCATAGGATCCATTAAAGTGATTAGTGATTAATAATGAGTCTACATGTACCTCAAGATACCTGATCCTCATATGCTTAGCAATTTGCAAACCAGCTATCAAGGCTTCATACTCAGCCTTATTGTTGGTAGTTTGAAATTCACAAGCTATAGAGTGGGGTATTATGTCCCCCTGTGGCGATTTTAGTAGTATTCCCAGCCCTGTTCCTTTTACATTGGAGGCTCCATCAGTGAATAGTATCCAAAGATCCTTGGTTTCTTCAAGCTGTTGGACTTCTAACTCAGCCTCCTTTTGCAAATCACTACTAAAATCTGCCACAAAGTCAGCTAAGGCCTGGGATTTGATGGCAGTCCTTGGTTCATATCTTATATCATATGCACTCAGCTTCACTGCCCACTTAGCCATCCTTCCTGACATTTCAGGTTTCATGAGGACATTCTTAATTGGAAAATTAGTTTTAACAATAATGGCATGAGTTTCAAAATAATGTCTTAATTTAGTATATGCCATAATTAATGCAAGGATAAGTTTTTCTAAATGTGAATACCTGGATTCAGCATCAAGCAAACTCTTACTTACATAATAGACAGGATGTTGCGTACCTTCGTGATCCTTAACAAGGACCGCACTTACTGCTTTTGAGGATACTGCTAGGTATAAGGATAATACATCCCCTTTTCTGGTTTCATCAAGGCAGGGGCTGAGGATAGGTAATCCTTAAGAGCTTTGAGGGCACTTTCATGCTTCTCAGTCCATTCAAATTTCTTGTTCTTCCTCAGGATGTCATAGAATTCCTTGCACTTTTCTGAGGATTTGGATATGAACCTGTTCAAGGCTGCGATCCTGCCTGTCAATCTTTGCACATCCTTAGCATTGGCAGGAGATTTGATATTCACAATAGCCTTGATTTGCTCTGGACTTGCTTTAATGCCCCTCTTTGTCACCATATAGCCTAAGAATTTACCTGCCTTAACACCAAAATGACACTTGGAAGGATTTAGTTTCATATTAAATTTATCAAGGATATTGAATGCTTCCTCCAAGTCTTTAAGATGATCCTCAGCTTTCTTGGACTTAACCACCATGTCATCTATATAGACTTCCATAGTGTGTCCAATTTGTTCCTTGAACATCATAGTGACAAGCCTTTGGTAAGTAGCACCTGCATTCCTTAGTCCAAATGGCATAGCAATATAACAATATATACCAGTTGGAGTCATAAAGGTTGTATCCTCTTGATCAGATGGTTCCATCTGAATTTGTTGAAATCCAGATGAAGCATCCATAAAAGTCAACAACTCATGACCCGCGGTAGCATCCACCATGGAGTCAATGTGGGGTAATGGGAAAGGATCCTTGGGACATGCCTTGTTTAAATCAGTAAAATCGACACATACCCTCCACTTTCCATTTTTCTTTTGAACGACAACCACATTGGCTAACCATCTTGGATACTTAACCTCTCTTATCATACCTGCCCGAAGTAGTTTGTCTACATCTTCCTGGATAATAGCATTCCTTTCAGGTGCAAACTTCCTCCTCTTTTGATGAATTGGCTTGAATGACCTGTCAATGCCAAGTTTATGAGTAATTATGTCTTTAGATATACATGTCATATCCTCATGTTTCCAGGAAAAGGTAGTTTTCCTTCTTTTAAGGAAGGATATTAGCTCCCGTTCAATGTAATTAAGGATCCCTGATCCTATGAAGATCTTGGATTCAGGATCATCAGGATCCATGAGGATTTCTTTCAAATCCTGTTCTCTTGCCTCCAAGATTTCTCTTGAAGGATACTTTAATTGCTATTGCTCCCTTGGTCTTGAGGCTGGCTTCATTGATGATGTATAACAATTCTTAGCCTCTTGTTGATCACTCTCAATTTTCACCACTCCCCATGGACTTGGAAGCTTTACACACTGATGATAGGTGGATGGGACTGCCTTCATATCGTGTATCCATGGCCTGCCAAGGATAACATTACAACAAGATAAGCAATCTATAACACAAAATTTCTGATAAGAATGGAGTCCTTCAATGTAAATTGGGAGTTTGATGTCCCCCAATGTGTTTTTGGTTTCCCCACTAAATCCCACAAGGACTGAGGATCTTGGGACAATATCAGACTCCGGGATATTCATTTTCTTGAGGACATCAAGCTGAATGATGTTAACAGAGCTTCCTCCATCGATTAGGATCTTGCGAACAAAGTGGTTAGAAATAAATAATGTAATTACAAGACCATCATGATGAGGATCCTGGACATCAACACGATCATCCTCATCAAAAGTTATGATCTTATCCTTGGTGACGGTGGAGGTCCGGATGGGTCTATCCCCATTATCCATCTTGGTTTCCTTAGCATGTCTCTTGGCTGCTGAGAAGGAAGTACCACAAATGTTTGATCCACCGGATATGAAGTTTATAACTTGTGCATCTGCTGGAGGAGCAGGAGCCCTTTCCGGGATCCTTTCAGGATCCTGGATCCTTGACTTCTTTCGTCCCAAAAGTTCCTTCAAATGCCCCTTGCTCAACAAGTAACCAATTTCCTTTCTTAGTGCAATACACTCTTCAGTGAGATGTCCGAAATCCTCATGATATGCACACCACTTGGACTTATCCTTTGTAGCAGCTGGTTTATCACTTTTTCTCGGCCATCTAGCTTTCTCACCTAGATTCTGCATTGCAAGGATTAGTTCATTGTTATCAACAGAAAAACAATATTCAGAAATAGGAGGATAATCCTCATTATCCTCTTCTTGTTCCACTGCATGCACGTTCTGGTTATCAGATCTGTTGTAGGACTTTGATTTGTTGTTCCTGAAGTAGGATCCTTGTTTCTCCTATTTTGAGGATCCTGTCAATCTATCATGGATCCTTTTGTCATCCTCTAGGCGGATGAACCTAAGGGCCCTGGTTCTTACTTCATCAAGATTCCTACATGGTGTCATCACAAGATCATCATAGAATAATGAATCCCTAAGCAATCTCATTTTAAAGGCTTCTACAGCCGTAACAATATCCAAATTAGGAATATCTAAGGATTCTTTACTAAACTTAGTGATATAATCTCTAAGTGATTCATTTTGACCTTGTGTTACCCTATATAGATCACTAGTTAATCGTTCAAATTTTCTACTACAAGAGAATTGACTATTAAACAAATTAACTAGATTAGCAAATGAAGTAATAGAGTAAGGGGGAAGACTTAGCAGCCATTTAAGAGCAGATCCTGTGAGTGTGGATCCAAATCCTTTGCATAGACATGCTTCCTTTAACCTCTCAGGAATCGGATTGATCTCCATCCTCTCCCTATACTGAGCTACATGCTCTTCTGGATCTGTTGAACCATCATACAGCTTCATAGATGGTATCTGGAACCTTTTGGGTATCTCAGCATCACATAAGGGTGGTGCAAAACGAGATATCCTATGGCTACCATCTGCAATTTCAGGAATGGGTTTAACCACTCCTGGTACACTGGATATCATATCCTTAAGTTTCTGTAATTCCCTAGCCATAGCTTGATTGATACCTGTATCCTGCATTGAGCCATGGTTAGTGTTATATGAATTATTAAAAGTGTTACCTCCCGGAGGATTCATGTTTGGAATTGCGGGTGTGAATCCATATTGACGGGATTCTGGTATGATTGAAGGACCAGATGAAGTGATGGTCTGCATTGGTATGAAGTCTCCTTGATGAACATCGGTACTCGGAGGTTGCATACTTCTTAAGAATCCCTGATCCTGAAAGATGTTGGATCCTTGAAGCTGAGATGATCCTTGAACCTGAAAGGATCCTTGGGGCATAGAGGATCCTAGAAACTGGGAGGATCCTGGAATCATAGAGGATCCTTGAAGCTGGAAGGATCCTTGAGCCATGGAGGATCCTTGGACCTGGGAGGATCCTGGAGCCGTAGAGGATCCTTGAACCTGGGAGGATCCTTGACCCTGGGAGGATCCTTGAACTGCATGCATTCCCAAATATCCTCCTGACGTGAAGTATCCTTGATGCTGAAAAGAGGATCCCGATGGTTGAGAGGAGGATCCTTGAGGCTGGAAGTGAGAGCCAAATGCCTGACTCATATTTGCTCTTCCATAACGCCTTTCTGATGGACCACTTTGATACTGGATGCCCGGATCTGCCAGTTGTAAGGTAGTTACAACCGGAGTGTCGAAATTCAAGGACCTTGGCATCAGAGGAGAGTGATCCTCCACTGATTTCTTCTGTTTCTTCATATCACCAATCTCCTGGAGGATCCTTTCATTGGTTTTGTCCTGCTCTTGCATGCGATCTCTCATGTGCAAAATCAGAGTAAAAAGGTCATTAGTGGTAGGATTAGAGGAAACAGAAGAAGTTGGTGGTTTTGTGAAAATGGGGGTTTGTCTCTTCGCGGCATTCTCAGCATTCTTCTGGGATCCAGAAGGTGGTGGAGGCAAAGGTGGAACGCCTTGTGAAGAACTAATTGCCGGCATAGAACTTGATGTATTCTTTGTTGAGGAAGCCATCTGCTTGGTTGTAATGAACCAAAATGACCACAAAAGTATGAATCTTCTTAGGAAGGAAGCACCAATTGCCCCATGGTGGGCGCCAAACTGTTTTGGTCAAAAATCAAGCAATGATAATGCAACCAAACTTTCTGTTGTGAGGTATGATGCTTGAATCAATGAACAACACTAAGGATCACTCAGAAATGAAATGAACAAGTGACACAAAGATTTATACGAGGAAAAAGCCCTTGATCAATGAATGATCTCCGTCACAAAAAACCTCGGGTGATGGAAACTACCGATCACCAACTCAAATTAAACAAGAAATGTATTACAACTTCGGATGATAGCGAGCTAATTACAAGGATCACTACAGTGTAATGTGCAAAAATGTGTGTATTCGCCAAGTGAATTGTCGAGAGCTGGTGAAAGCAGTTGCAAGAGTGTGTGTTAAGCTAAAAATAGCCAAGTGTTTCTATTTAGCTCGCTATCCCCTTTAAAAATGGAAAATATCTAAGCTAACAAACATTCCGCATTTGGTGCAAGTCCTCCACGAACTCCATAACGTCCACTTCAGCCATGCACGTGCGGAATAAATATGGAATATGCTCCAGGAATATCGCCAAGACCAAGTCCAAGCTCATACTCCTGCAAAACAACTTCATATTCAAAGTAGACAACCGTTAGTATAAGGATCCTTAAGATGATCCATGATCCTGATCCTGCAACACTTCTGAGGATCACTAATTCAAACAGAAGTGAGGATCACTAAGCCCAACAGTAATTGAGGATCACTAATCATTCGAAAATCCTCCCCTAACATGTGTGATGTGCTTTTTATATACGTTTCCACGTAAAAAAAAATAGCCCGCCGCAACATGCGGGTGATTACACAAATTTTTAATTCATTTTCATATATTTAAAACTTTTTTATATTCTTTTTTAAAAAGTTTATATTTTAGGGGCCCGTATTTTACCTTCGCACATGACCCACAAATTTTCGAAGATTTTCAGAGACGGCCATGGAGAGAGAGTATATATTATGTTAATTTTGTACTAAAATGACAAGTTAGAAAAGTTTATAATGAAAATGCAAAAAAATACTCCTGGTCAAAACTGTGCTTTTTAGATAGAGTTATGCAAAGTGATCAAAATGACAACAAATGAGAAAAATCAGGTATCCAGAAGTGAAAAAAAACTATTTAAACTAAAATAGCAATTTAGGACAAACTTAAGGACTAAAATGACAATTTACTCAAACCAAATAATATGTAACATTACAACCAGATAAAATAGGTAACATTACACACGTTCTTCACTCACCGAGTGTGCAGGTTAGGTTCTTGGTACTTCTAACTCAACTCAGTCAGGTATCTCCTTCTATTGATCGCCGTTGTGGTTAAATTATTTGTTTTTTGAGGTGTTTCATGCCCCTTCTGTTTTCATTTTCAGTTATCTTCTTTGTTTTGATTTTGTTTTTGTTTTTGTCTACACATTTGGGGATTTTAGGGTTTACGACTGTTCATATCGGCTATTAGCTCTTTAATTTACTTTGATTATAAATGGATACTTTGTGGGTGTTTGGATGTGTGCATAGAAAGCTTTCTAACCGCAATTAAAAAGGTATGTAGTATATATATATATATACCTTTGATCGATCTAACCTCTTAATTATTTGTTTGTTAGTTTAAAGCATCATGAAAATGATGAATTTACAAATGAAACATGTCTTTCATAATTAATTTACGATGATGTATGCATGTAACTAAAGCAAATGAAGTGACTGACTGAGATATATATGCATGACATGACAGATGTTGGTTGAAATGATGGAGAGAACCAAAAACATACGAGGAGTGGTGATTGAGGATAACAAGTTCTGCCTTTCTCTTCATTATCGACAGGTTAAATACGAGGAGGATTATGAGAGACTAGAACAGGAAGTGAAGTCGATGTTAGTAAATTATCCAGAATTTCACTTGACGAGTGGCAAAAAGGTGTTGGAAATTCGACCTTCCATCGAGTGGAACAAAGGTCACGCCCTTGAGTATTTAATCAATAACTTAGGATTTGATAACTCCAGAACCCTCCTACCAATATATATTGGAGATGATACAACCGATGAGGATGCTTTTAGGGTAACATACATGCATCTTCATTATAAACCACCCATATATATATTATGGGTGATTGAACATCTAACCACTTGGGGTTATATCACTCCGGTAATATTTATCCACATTATACCTATATATATAGTAAAGGAAAAAGGTCTAATTTAATTTTTAATTGTTTTTTGGTCTATGGTTGTAGTTATTTGTTCTAGACTCGGTTCCCCAAGAGCTTCCAACCGCACTAATCCACCTCAAATACTTTTGTTTCGAACTAATGGGTATTGTTAACCGCGATGGATATACTTTTGGATTGACTTTTCTTCTTGTTTTGCTCAAATGATCCCCTAACTTGGAGAGAATTAATCTAGATGTGAATAGCATAACTGCATAAGTCTATCTTGTATCCTATTTATTTTGATTCGATGCTAAAATTCGCTGACCCAACACTCTTGTTGTAGACTAATACAGATGAAGATTATGATGTAGAGTCGGTTAATTTGGAAGACTATTCCGATATATTTGAAGAATATTCAGATGTTTGGTTGGAACATCTGAATGAATTGAAGTTTAGATGTTTCAGTAACTTGAAGCCTGAGTTGGATCTTGTGAAGTTTATCTTGGCCAGGTCACCCAATCTGAAGAAGGTGATATTACTAACCTATATAAGTGACATGAAGGAAGAGGTGGAGTTGTTACAAAGTCTCTTGTGCGCCCCACGTGCATCACCGGTACAAATCCTTGTTGAGAATCGCTGAAAACATTGACGATGATGTTTTCACTCGACGTTCTTGAGAACTAATGTTGGGATCCATGATGATTCTTGCTTTGCTACTTGTTATTCTCTAACTTTTTAAGAGTTGTTACAATCAGCGTTTTCGTTTTCACATTTTTTCGACATATATGTAATCGATCCAAATGCAGCTTCTAATAGTATCGTCAATTTGTCCCCGACTCACTCACCGTCCTCAGTGGAAGTTGAAGGTCACCGAGAGAGAGGACTGAGGATAGGATCACTTCATCACCGCCCCCATACTGCTGATTTGGATAGGAGGTTGAATTTAGATCCCTAATCTGGTAGTGTCGCCGATATCTTCGCTGTTCGTGGCCACCGGAAAACGAATACCACCAAGCAACACATGTATCTTCCTTGTTTGTGGCCACCGATAAACGCCGCCGATATCTTCCATTTCAAGTTATTTATCTCCGGCAGCTTGGGATCTAGGGTTTAAAGGGTGGGGGTCGCGGCGGTTTGTAAACAACGATGGTGATAGTGATGATGGTTGATGGCTGGTGTTGTTGATCTTTGTAGAATAATTCAGAAATGTAGAGAGGGATAGAGAGTTGAAGGGAGAGCGAGTTTAGATGATTTTTATTCAAGCTTTTTGTTTTTATATGATTAAAATTACAATAATACCCTCATGCGCCTTGCACATGTGATATTTAACTGAAATTTTTAATCTGGTTAGTACTAAAGGATTTACGATGTAATGAGTTTCACAAATAAAGGATTGTGACTGTAATTATTGAAGTTAAAAGGCATCCATTGCAATCTGATACAAACATAAAGGACGAAAAATGTAATTTAGCCAAAAAATAATAACTGAAATTATTGAAGTTAAAAGGCATCCATTACGATGTAATGAGTTTCACAAATAAAGGATTGTGACTGTAATTATATGTTCAAAATAGTTTTAATACATACTATGCGTTAAAAATGCTTAAAAAGGCGATTTGGAGCCAATTCCGGGTTTTCAAAGGAAAGCTGATATTTTTATTATTCCAGAAGGCTCAAAATATTTTATTTATCATATTAGATCAGTAGAAAAAGGTTTGGGGTCAAAAGGGTTTGTAAAACTCATTTTATAGCCCAAAAAGGACAAAACCGGCAATTACAGAATCAAGCTTAGAACTCTAAGTTATGCTCAGCCTAAAAATAAATAAAAATCTCCAAAAATCCCGAAATATTATTTAATATCAGTAGGTAAAAATTTTGGTATTAAAAATCCGGTTTAGATAGGCTATACGCAAATTACACCGTTTAATTACTAAAAAGCTTTCTAATTACGCTAATGAGCATAACTCTTAATCTAGACCTCAAACTGATGTCAAATTTTAGGTACAAGTTTATAAATTAGTAACTAAGGTTTCTACTCTTTTACATTTTCAAAATTCATGTTTTAAGGTCATATGGGAATAATTGTCAACATTTAAGCACTTAACGGAAACATGCATATGATTCGGGTAATTAATGAACCAAGTTGTTTAATCACAGAGGGTTATACTAACATGAAACCTGGTCCAAATAAGGCTCTAAGGCATTTCTAAAACAAGCTACATTGGGTCAGAACTGAAAGTCAAAGCAAAAGTCAAATTATGCGACTTTCGGTTCTGAACCGAGCCTAAACTGAAAATTATCGGGTTGAACATGTTTAGACATGTTCTTACATTAATTACCAAGTTATATTAATGATAAAACGGGTTGCGTAGCTTCTACATTGCTAATTATGTGTTAATTTGAAAATAAGCTTCCTGTTGACTTTTTAATATTAACTTTGACCCGACATTAGACCTAGTTAGAGTGGGAATCAGAGAGTACCCTTTTAAGGGTTTATTGCCCACATAATTACCAACTCATAGGTATTTTTAATTCGAGATTTGACTGGACAATTATTGATTAATCTCGAAGTCAAACCTTAATTACGACGGTTTGACTTTAAGCTAATTAACTAAGCTAAACTGAATTAAGGAGGATTAAGGACACTTACAAAGGTCCTAAGTATGATTTGGAACTTAAAGGAACTTGCTTGCTGACCAGGGGAGCTCCAGAGACCAGCTTGAAGTGAGTTGCAAATGAACAAAGGAATGTTGCAACAAGAGGTCCCCTTATATAGTAACTTTGATGCATCAAGATCACCCCAACTAAGTCTATAAATGTTGTAAGATGTTCCCAGGTGTCCCTATGATGCCAAAAATCAGTTGTAAGGCCCCTGATTTTTGAATACCACTCTATTTAGGCGGTGTAACCTGTTCAACAGGCATTTATCCAAAATTCTGCCCAGTTACATATCTTACGGACCGTAAGCCTTAGGCTTTGCGGTCCGTAACCGTCTTTCAGAAACCATCACCCAGCTCCGCTCTCTTACAGACCGTATGGGTTCACCTTTGCGGTCCGTAAGCTTTCATCAGAAGACAAAAACTTGTAACTTTTGAGCTTTGGCCATGCAATCCTTCATAATTCGAACCTTGGGTCTTTTGCAACAGAGTGGGACCATATGATCAGTTCTGAAAGGGCATGCATGCCTAGCCATGCACTTATGTTGCCTTGGATTCTTGTGTTGCATGCTTTTAAGGGACATGAATTCTTTTGAAAAGAATTGGCCATATACTTTATCGTAACATTATTTCTAAATCCAATTCCTTATAAACTGAATTTATTTATTTTAGAAATAACCAGTTAAATATATCAGATGTTTATCATAACAATTTAAGGTCTTGGGATTTATTATTATTTGGTCTCTCAGAGGTGTTAATTAACATGTCGACCCTTTTAAATCCTACCATACATCTTTTACTTGATCCGGGTTCCTGACACGCTTATCTTACATGACACGTGTCTTTATTCTATTGGGTATGATTTTACGAGGTGTTACATCCTCACCCCCTTAAAAGAAATCTCGACCTCGAGATTTACTGGAACAAATGAGGGTACTTTTCTTTCATTGCGGATTCTACCTCCCATGTGTATTCGGGACCTCTACGGGCATCCCATTTAACCTTAACAATTGGCACATGCTTCCTCCGAAGCTTCTTAACCCGTCGATCCTCAATCGACAAAGGTTTTTCCACAAATTTCAAGCTCTCATCTATATGCACATCTGTGTGAGGTATGATTAGCGATTCATCAGCTAGACATTTCTTCAGATTGCAGATGTGAAATACATTGTGAATACCACTGAGCTCTTCAGGCAAGTTCAACTTATAAGCCACTGACCCAACACATTCGATAATCTCGAATGGTCCTATATACCTCGGGCTTAACTTACCTTTCTTACCAAATCGCATCACCCCCTTCCAGGGTGATACCTTAAGTAAAACTTTATCACCAACCTCAAACTTTAGAGGTTTTCGCCTTTTATTCGCATAACTCTTCTGCCTATCCCTGGCGGCTTTCAGGCGGTCACGACTCTGGACAATCTTGTCCGTTGTTTCAAAGACTATGTTAGGTCCTGATAACTGAACTTCTCCTACTTCCACCCAACAAATGGGTGTTCTGCATTTCCTACCATATAATGCCTCAAAAGGTGCAGCATGAATGCTGGTATGGTAGCTATTGTTATAGGAGAACTCGATTAATGGCAGGTGGTTATCCCAACTACCGCCTAAATCAATCACACATGCACGAAGCATGTCTTCCAAAGTTGGATTGTACGCTCACTCTGCCCGTCCGTTTGTGGATGGTAAGCCGTACTAAAATTTAAGCACGTGCCCAAAGATTGTTGGAAACTTTTCCAAAAATGAGATGTGTATCTGGTATCTCTGTCAGAGATAATTGACACTGGTACGCCATGTAGAGATACAATCTTATCTACGTACAATTGGGCTAACATGTCGGAGCTATAAGTCTCCTTAATGGGTAGGAAATGTGCTGACTTAGTCAGTCTATCTACTATCACCCATATAGTATCATTTCCTTTCTTTGCCTTTGGCAACTTGGTGATGAAATCCATTGTCACCATCTCCCACTTCCATGTGGGAAGTTCAGGCTGTTGTAGCAAACCTGACGGCTTCTGATGTTCAGCTTTGACTTGCGCACACGTCAAACATTTAGCTACATAGGCAGCTATAGACTTTTTCAAGCCTATCCACCAATAGTTTGCCTTTATATCCTGGTACATCTTATCAGCTCCAGGATGAACGGAATATTTGGAACTGTGGGCTTCCTGGAGGATAACATCCCTAAGTCCTCCATAAACTGGAACCCGTATTCGTCCATTTAACCTTAGGATTCCGTCTTTGCCATAGGATAACTGTTCTTCAGTTACTCCTAGCTTTTCATCAGTATAGTTAGCTTCCAATACAGCTTCCTTCTGTGCAGCTAACAACCTTTCATTCAAACTATTCTTTATCTCAATGCTTTTGGCATTGATTCTTATAGGCTTCACTCTTTCCTTCCTACTTAAGGCATCAGCAACCACATTTGCCTTGCCTGGATGGTATCTTATTTCACAGTCATAATCATTCAAAGTTTCCATCCAACGTCACTGCCTCATGTTTAAGTCCTTCTGATTGAACAGATGTTGAAGGCTCTTGTGATCAGAATAGATCACACATTTGGTTCCATACAAATAATGCCTCCACAGTTTTAGTGCAAATACAACGGCACCCAGCTCCAAGTCATGGGTGGTTTAGTTCTTCTCGTGTACCTTTAACTGTCGTGAAACATAAGCAATGACTTTGCCTTTCTACATAAGCACACAACCCATGTCGGTGTGTGATGCATCACAATATACTACAAATTCATCAATTCCATCAGGCAACGTCAATACAGGAGCATTGCTCAATCTCTGCTTCAAAATATCGAAAGATTCTTGCTGCTTAGTCCCCCAGTCAAACTTGTTATTCTTGCGGGTGAGTAGAGTCGGGGTGCTGCAATTCTTGAGAAGTTTTCAATAAATCGCCTATAGTATCCTGCCAGTCCTAGAAAGCTGGGAATCTCCGTAGGCGTCTTCAGCTCTTGCCAGTTCATGACAGCTTCAACCTTAGCGGGATCTACTTGGATACCACGCTCACTAACAACATGTCCAAGGAATTGGACTTCTCGATGCCAAAATTCACACTTTGAAAATTTGGCATAGAGCTTTTCTTGTTGAAGTAGCTTAAGAATGCAACGGAGATGTTTCTCATGGTCAGCTTGGCTTTTCGAGTAAATGAGAATGTCGTCGATGAAAACGATGACAAATTTATCCAAGTAAGGCTTGCAGACGCGATTCATGAGATCCATGAATACGCCGGGTGCATTAGTGAGCCCAAAAGGCGTCACTAGGAACTCGTAATGACCATAACGAGTCCTAAATGCAGTCTTGTGTACATCTTCATCTTTAACCTTCAATTGATGATAGCCTGACCTCAAATCGATCTTAGAGAAGTAGCTTGCCCCTTGTAATTGATCGAACAGGTCGTCGATCCTGGGCAAGGGATACCTATTCTTGATAGTGACCTTATTAAGCTCACGGTAATCGATACACAGACGCATCGATCCATCCTTCTTCTTAACAAATAGGATTGGCGCTCCCCAAGGAGATGAACTAGGTCTAATGAAACCTTTGGCTAGCAATTCATCTAGTTGTGTCCTCAAATCCTTCATCTCTGTTGGTGCCAACCTATAAGGCGTCCTCGCGACAGGTGCTGCTCCAGGGATGATGTCAATTCTGAATTCTACTTGCCTATCTGGTGGTAGACCAGGTAGTTCTTCTGGGAAAACTTTAGGGTACTCAGAAATGACTGGAATATCTTCAATCTAGGGTTTCTGCTCATCAATTGTTACTTGTGCCATATAAATGACACAACCCTTCTTCAAACATCTAGATGCCTTGAGCATAGACACTTGCTCAGGCAGTCCATACTGGGTATCTCCCTGAATGGTAATTGGCTCTCCAGACGGAGTCTTGATCACCACTTGCTTCTTATTGCACACTATCTGGGCTTGGTTACGAGATAACCAATCCATGCCTATAACTCTGTCAAAACCGGTTAGCTTCAGAGGAAGTAAGGACAATGGAAAGGAGTGGTTCCTAATGGATATAACACATCCATCTAATATAGTTGATGCGGTTTCTAAGGTACCATCAGCTAATTCCACCTCATATTTCACGCTTAGGGTCTTAACAGGTAAATTCAGCAACTTACAAAACTTATTATCTACAAATGATTTATCAGCACCTGAATCAAATAACACCCTTGCATAGACATCATTTATGAGGAAGGTACCTGTGATCACATTTTCATCCTGGACAACTTCCTTTGCATCCATTCGGAAGACCCTTGCACTGGTCTTCTTGACCTCTGCAGGCTTCTTGGCGTATTTAGGGCAATTGGTTTTAATGTGCCCTTTCTCATTGCAGTTGTAGCATGTGGCATCTTTAATCTTCTTGCAATCAACAGTCTTGTGCTCTTTAGACTTGCATAACCCACATGCAGGTGATCCCGACTTAGACTTGGACTCAAGTCTGCACTTTCCAAAGTGGCGTTTTTGGCAAGTCTTGCACTTCGGCTTTTCCTCAGCTTGTTGGCTACCCTTGTTGGATCCTGACTTCTTCTTGAAGTCAGTGCTACCTCTATGCTTCTTTTCAGATCTTCGTGAGTTATCATCCTCACGCTTCCTCTTACCTTCTTCTGAATTCCTTAGCGACCTTAGCCTGACCGCGTCAAAGGTAAGAGACAGAGATAGACCAGCTGCTGATCTAAAAGTAGCAGGTCTGGACGCCTTAACACTGGCTTTGATTTCTGGGGCTAAACCCCCAATGAAGCGAGCAATCCTTTTGGGTTTCGGGGTTACGAGATACAAAACCAGCCTAGACAGGGTATTGAAACTGGTGAGGTAAGCTTGACAATCTAAATTCTTCATCACCAACGATAAGAAATCTGATTCAATTCTTTCAACCTCATGCTGCGGGCAATAGTTCTCCTTAATGAGAGCAACGAATTGATCCCATGACAGATTGTAGAGCGGAATCTTCCCAGCAGCTTGAATGAGAGACTTCCACCATGCCAGTGCCTCTCCCTTGAACGATTGGGATACATACTTCACTACATCTCTTTCAGCACATCCGCTGATGTCAACTACTGTGTCTATTTCATCTAACCAAGTCATACAATCAATTGCCCCTTTCTCCTCAGTGAAATCCCAGGGTTTGCAGGAAACAAAGTACTTATAGGTACAAGACTTGGTACGCGGTTCATTATCGAACACCATCCTTCTAGATGGAACACTGTTTTGATTAGATGAATGTCGATCATCATCTTTCTTTGGCTCATCTTTCTTAGAGGATGGCTTGCTATGAGCCTCTGAATGAGTCTTAGGCTTGGAATGCGGTGCGGATAGGGTCCTACTTCGAGTCCCGCTAGATTCATTATACTGCCACTCTATAACCTTTGTAACAGCATTATCTACTAATGCTTGCAGCTCCGCACCGGTCACCTGTATCTTAGTATTTTCATGGTTTTCCACCGGATGACTGTTTACCTCTTCTGACCTAGCCATGTAGCTTTAATTGCTACATAAAATCAAATAAGGGCAAGGTTTATATAGAAGCTTATACAGTTTTATTGTTTGACAGTTTATTAACCATGGTTTTTAATAACCATTTTAGTTAATTTGTTAAATATATAATTATTCAGGATCTTTATCATAATCCTAAATTATAAGTTAGTAATGGCACAAAAGGCCTAGACACGTAGACAAGTTTAGTTTATAAGCCCAGATTTTATGGAATCGAGGCATTAAGGTTTGAATCCAAGTTCATTACCTTTTCTTGACAGGGAGTTGTAGGCCACAACTGTCTTTAGTCCCAGAGGACGTTAATTATAGCCCGTGGGCACTTCATCCTTAAGGGATGATTATTTTAAATAAGGGAAATTGGAATAACCCAATTTAAGGATGACTTGTGTGATTTTATCGAATCACACTTTGCCAAGAGTGTTAACATGTTATCAGATGTTAACAAGGATTGGAATCTTTTGAATAGGTTTTACCATCTTGGCCATGTCTTGCAACGACGTATAGGCTAGGTTTTACCTTTAAGATTCTTTTTAATATTCAATGCAGAACAATCCTAAATTGAGATGTTAATATGGATCTGAACCTAATTATGGAACTACCATCTTGGCCCTGTCTTAGGATGACACATGGCTAGGTCTGGTCCCTTTTTAGATTTTGCCGTTTTATTATAATGGTAGATCTTTTTAGTAGGAATGTTATTTTATTTATTTCACATTTTATGTTTATGCACATAATTAACAAAATGAAATTTAAACTAACCATTCCATTAAAAATTTAACTAGTACAATTTTGCCCTAAACGGGACTTCTACTAAAATAACATGCCCACGCAGGGGCTTAAACAACAAACATACCCACGCAGGGGTCAACAGAAAGACATGCCCACGTAGGGGTAGAATACAAAAAGATATACCCTCGCAGGGGTTAAACAAAAAGGCATGCCCACGCAGGGGCTGGATTGAAAATAAGGAAATACAACCAAAAATTGCAGGATTCAATGGTCCTTCTTGCTCTTCCCTTTTATTAAACTTGTCAATCCCTTAAAGAAGCCTTGTCGTTCCCTGCGATCTCTGTGAACTTCCCGCTCAACCTGATCCAACCTTTGGAGAATTTCCTCCCGTTCTGGCGGGGAAAACCGAGGTATCTGCGGCTGCGGCTGCAGCTGATGTGGAGGTCGAAGTGGTGGATGTTGTTGGTATCCATAAGCTGGGTATCCAACTCCCCAGGGAGCTCCGTAAGGCCCCTCGGGGTTAAGAGCATTGTAGTTCCATGCTGCCTAGTATGGGTCGACCTCAGCATAATTGAAGCTGGTGTGAGCCGGCTGCTCAAAGGGATTATACGCTGCTGAGCCAGCGTATGTAGGAATTGGGTTGTCAAAGCCCAACGGTGGTGGCACGACAGGTGCAGAGTTCACTTCCGGGATGGGGTTTGAAGGTCCCCCCATCTGCTGGTCTTCTTGGAGTGGCGGGTAGTGGCTGCCACTCGATGGTTGAGGCGTGCTGATACGCACTCCTCCTCGCACAGACATCCATGCGTTCGATCTCCTTCGCCTCGGTGGCTCAGGAGGCTGTTGCTGAGGTGGTGGTGGTGGCGGGGTAACTGCCACAAAGCGTGAACCCTCGGAAGGATCCTGCTGCTGCTGCTGTTGCTGGTAAGGCGATGAATGGTGAGAGGGTGTGAAATACCATTCAAACTGGTTGAACCTCGCTTGGTAGCTGTCAGGACCATGGTAGGGTGATCCATGAAAAGATGACCCATCAGAAATTTCAATAGGGTGCATGGGGGTTCCACTCGGTGGTTCAGTGGGGTCGGTATCCTCATCCATATCCATGGCGTGATCTCCAGAAAAGTGATCTTCAGGTCCCAATGGGTTAACACCCACTGGTTCTTCGAGGTTGTTTGTCGGGTTGAAGCGGCTTCGGAAGATATGTGACGGGTTATCGAAAGAATGACGAGAGTTTGACCTCTGGAGAGGGATAAATGAAGGTTGTGGGTTTTCGGGCTCATTTTCTGAATGGGGTCCAAAAGAGTGAAGGTAAGACGGTGACGAGCTTAACGAGACGGACCGCCTCGCTGGCTGTAGATGCGCCCTCCAGTCCCCCTGGGGACTTGTACGCATGTTGACGGGTGAGGTTCGTCTTTGAGACGGCCCGGCCTCATGGTCGTGGCCTGCTATAGGTGCCTTTCCCTTTCTCCTAAAGAATCTTGGCGGCATATTTAAACCTGTCAACACAAACACAGATAACAACAAGGAATAATATAAAAGACAAAAATAAAACAAAATCAGGATTTGTCCTATGTTCTTTGTCTAGACTCGAAAATTGAGGAATGTGCAATTGCGTAACTGAGATTAAACACAAAAGGCTAGTGTTTAATTCACTCAGTGTTGGCTCTGATACCAACCTGTCACACCCCGATATTTCCACGTATTACCGGTGGGCCCGGTGGGGAGTATGGTGACGTAGTTGATATCATCATAGTCAAACAACACAATATTTAAATGCACAGCGGAAGCAAAAGATAGATTTATTTCAACCGAATAAATTGTAATATTAAGTATCACAAAGTAGTTGAAACAGATCCACAGGCGGATCAAATAAAAGGAAACTTTGTTCAACAGACTTTAACATTTAGAGCTTGCGAGACTTGATTAATGATGCCTGGAGTAGCCAGCCTATTACGTATAGTACCTGCACTTAGCCTTTTTGGAAAATACGTCAGTTTACACTGGTAAATACAACTTAACTGACTCATTTTGAAAAGAGTTTGAAAATTTATTTGAATGCACTTCGGCAAAAATATCTTTTATAACTTGGGACAATTATTTAAAAATAATCTTGTATACAGTTTTACTTATTTGTCGTCCATTAGGGCCGGTTTGTAGGGCCGGTCTAGATTAATTGACACGCCACAGGTATAATGCCCACAAGGATTATTTCCTTTAAGTGGATTACCAGTTTTTACATAATGCATCTGTCAGGTGTACGCCTACACCCCGTGCTTAGGTCGTGGCCATTTCTTTGAATGATGCCAAGGATATCCGGGACATGGTCATTTAACCCCCAAAGGCCATACACCAAATAATACAGAATAGAACGAGTTATGTAAATACATTAATCACAATCCGATTTAAATGACTACATACACGACCAAGCGGTATTATTATAATACCGTATCCCAAGCCCGTATAAGGAAAATAAGTTAAGAGTATTTACCTGAGCAAAGTATAATTCAAATACAGCAAGTGCGCGTAGCTTTTACTGGGCTCCTAATCTGGAACGAAGGTTTTTAATAACCTATTAGAATCCTAACGGGTCTTTAAGTAAGCCTAGACTTAGACCGGTTAGTTTTTAAAAGGGAGACACGGTTCAAACGCATGATAAGGCGAAGACCGGTTTAGAATGTGGTTTTGACCCGACAAGCTTGTATGCTTGTTTAATGCGGGTAACTTAAACACATTCTAGATTTTGAGACAAAAAAGATATGGTTTGACCCGTTTCGGCTAATATATGCAAACTAGTTACATAAGCCGATCCGAACGCGAGAAGTGCGTAACGGGTAACCATATGAGTCATATATAAGTTTCCCAAGTTAATATGCCTTAAATATGTTGTGACATCAGTAAGATATCTTCTATTATGCCCCATAATGAATTTAAACTCAAACTATGCCCCGTAAGGGCATTTTGGTCGTTTAAAAGGTTATAAAAGGGTTTAAATAAAATTCTGAGTTTCGGGTCTGATATAATCAGTAAAAATACTTAACTTACTAAGTTATATCAGTAGGGTATTACCTATATGTGAAATTTATCATTTAAAACCAAACTATGCATCTTAGGGGCATTTTGGTAATTTCACTTAGGCTAAAATGTCAAAACTGGAAATCTGAGTTTAAAGCTTTTGCTTACTGTAAAAATATAAAAATTTACTGAGGTTATTAGTAGGCATTAGACCTTATATGTTCAAAATAGTTTTAATACATACTATGCGTTAAAAATGCTTAAAAAGGCGATTTGGAGCCAATTCCGGGTTTTCAAAGGAAAGCTGATATTTTTATTATTCCAGAAGGCTCAAAATATTTTATTTATCATATTAGATCAGTAGAAAAAGGTTTGGGGTCAAAAGGGTTTGTAAAACTCATTTTATAGCCCAAAAGGACAAAATCGGCAATTACCGAATCAAGCTTAGAACTCTAAGTTATGCTCAGCCTAAAAATAAATAAAAATCTCCAAAAATCCCAAAATATTATTTTATATCAGTAGGTAAAAATTTTGGTATTAAAAATCGGGTTTAGATAGGCTATACGCTAATTACACCGTTTAATTACTAAAAAGCTTTCTAATTACGCTAATGAGCATAACTCTTAATCTAGACCTCAAACTGATGTCAAATTTTAGGTACAAGTTTATAAATTAGTAACTAAGGTTTCTACTCTTTTACATTTTCAAAATTCATGTTTTAAGGTCATATGGGCATAATTGTCAACATTTAAGCACTTAACGGAAACATGCATATGATTCGGGTAATTAATGAACCAAGTTGTATAATCACAGAGGGTTATACTAACATGAAACCTGGTCCAAATAAGGCTCTAAGGCATTTCTAAAACATGCTACATTGGGTCAGAAGTGAAAGTCAAAGCAAAAGTCAAATTATGCGACTTTCGGTTCCGAACCGAGCCTAAACTGAAAATTGTCGGGTTGAACATGTTTTGACATGTTCTTACATTAATTACCAAGTCATATTAATGATAAAACAGGTTGCGTAGCTTCTACATTGCTAATTATGTGTTAATTTGAAAATAAGCTTTCTGTTGACTTTTTAAGATTAACTTTGACCCGACATTAGACCTAGTTAGAGTGGGAATCAGAGAGTACCCTTTTAAGGGTTTATTGCCCACATAATTACCAACTCATAGGTATTTTTAATTCGAGATTTGACTGGACAATTATTGATTAATCTCGAAGTCAAACCTTAATTACGACGGTTTGACTTTAAGCTAAACTGAATTAAGGAGGATTAAGGACACTTACAAAGGTCCTAAGTATGATTTGGAACTTAAAGGAACTTGCTTGCTGACCAGGGGAGCTCTAGAGACCAGTTTGAAGTGAGTTGCAAATGAACAAAGGAATGTTGCAACAAGAGGTCCCCTTATATAGTAACTTTGATGCATCAAGATCACCCCAACTAAGTCTATAAATGTTGTAAGATGTTCCCAGGTGTCACTATGATGCCAAAAATCAGTTGTAAGGCCCCTGATTTTTGAATACCACTCTTTTAAGGCGGTGTAACCTGTTCAACATGCATCTGTCCAAAATTCTGCCCAGTTACATATCTTACGGACCATAAGCCTTAGGCTTTGCGGTCCGTAACCGTCTTTCAGAAACCATCGCCCAGCTCCGCTCTCTTACGGACCGTATGGGTTCACCTTTGCGGTCCGTAAGCTTTCATCAGAATACAAAAACTTGTAACTTTAGAGCTTTGGCCATGCAATCCTTCATAATTCGAACCTTGGGTCTTTTGCAACAGAATGGGACCATATGATCAGTTCTGAAAGGGCATGCATGCCTAGCCATGCACTTATGTTGCCTTGGATTCTTGTGTTGCATGCTTTTAAAGGACATGAATTCTTTTGAAAAGAATTGGCCATATACTTTATCGTAACATTATTTCTAAATCCAATTCCTTATAAACTGAATTTATTTATTTTAGAAATAACCGGTTAAATATATCAGATGTTTATCATAACGATTTAAGGTCTTGGGATTTATTATTATTTGGTCGCTCAGAGGTGTTAATTAACATGTCGACCCTTTTAAATCCTACCATACATCTTTTACTTGATCCGGGTTCCTGACACGCTTATCTTACATGACACGTGTCTTTATTCTATTGGGTATGATTTTACGAGGTGTTACATTTACCATATATGAAAATATGAGACCACAACTAATTTTTAAAGTTGAGACCGTTAACGATTAATAATTAAGTTTATTAAAATCAATTATTCCTTAGACCGTGGGGTATGGTGGGGCGGGGGTTTGAGGCATGGGTTGACACGTGGAACTTGAAGATCAACAAAGACAAACCCAAGTTGTAGGGGGTATGGTGGGCGTGGCTTGGCTGGCGTGGCCAAGCCACATCAACATTTTTAATATATATATATATATATATATATATTTATAACCATTAAAAATTACATAAACATACATAATAATTATCAAAATAAAAAACAATCATTCTTCGTCTTCTTGGTCGGTTTCGAACCCAGAAATCGTTGAAACATGAATACATGATCCACCAACTCAGATCGAAGGTTGTGATGTATATCCCTTGACTTGATCAAAAATTCATTTGACGCTTTATCTTCGTCTGTAACTGTTACGTTACCTGGTTGGGGGTCATCGTCAACATAGTAGGTAACGACCGCTCTACCTTCATCCTCCAAAATCATGTTGTGAAGAATGATACATGCGTACATCACGTTTCCAATCTGATCCTTGTCCCATAGTCGACAAGGCATTGCCAATATTCGCCACATTTTCTTCAAAACACTGAATGCTCGCTCGACGTCTTTACGTGCAGCCATTTGGACCCTGTTAAACTTTAATCTCTTTGGATCTATGGTACCGTGTCTTGTGAACGATTTTACGAAAACCCCTCACTCTGGGTAAATCCCATCAACTAGGTAGTACCCATACACGTACTCTACCCCCTTTACAAAGAAAGTTCCTTTGGGTCCTATACCATTTACCCGATCATTGAAAATGGGCGAGTGGTTTATGATGGTAATATCATTATGTGAACCTGGCAAACCGAAGAACGCATGCCATATCCAAAGATCTTGGGACACAACCGCTTCAAGCATGATGGCTGGCATCCCGTGAAATCCACTCGTGTGAGCGCCTTGCCATGCGGTAGGACAAAGTTCTCAAGGCCATTTCATACAATCTAAACTACCTAGCATCCCGGGTAGCCCATGGTAATCTGCGTGATGTTCCAATATTTGTTGCATGTCACTGAACGAGTGCTTTCTTAAATATCTTTTCCTATAAAGTTCTAAAATACACGAACAAAAGTTGTGAAGACTTTCTCTAGCTACACGTGCAGACATTTTTAAATAGTCATCCATAATGTCCGAACTATTGCAGTACGCTAACTGCCTAAGTGCGGCCGTGACCTTTTACCACGTACTAAATCCTAATTGCCATGATTACATCCGGTTTTTGTTGGAAATAAACATACTTCTCCTCAAGATCTCTAGATATCCTTAAAAATAAGTTTCTACTCATACGAAAACGATGCCTAAACATTTTTTCATCATACTTAGGTTCCGCTGAGAAGTAATAGCTTACCAACAAATTGTTAGCGGTGTGCCGTTCACGAGCGATGTACCTTCTCCTCCGTTTAGGTTGCGGAGTCTCTTCCTCATCGTCTTCGTCTTCCACGATAGCTTTCACCACCGCCGCGATCGTTTGTAGAAATATTTCCGCACCATCGTCAGATGAGGATGACGATACACTTGAACTTGAAGAACTCATGACAAGATTTTGTTTTATGTTTTTGATATTTTGCGAGAAAAATGTTAAATATAGTAAGGTATTATTTATAAAGGATTTTTTTTTAAATAATGCCCCAACGGCTACCCCAACAGCTAGTTTGGTTTGGCCATTGAGAGCCCGCCATGTCACCTTGCTAGACCCGCCCCAAGCCCGGCTTAAAACTCCCGCCCCTTGGGCCACGCCCCAACCCAAGCCCACCTGGGATGGTGGCTTGGGCGTTTTCAGCCAACCCACACCCTAACCCAAGCCCCATCCCCCATAGTCTTATAAAAAACTATAATAATAAAGAATGTAAAGGAAACCAAAATAACAGGTAACATTACAACCAGATAAAATAGGTTTACACACATTCTTCACTCACCGAGTGTGCAGGTGTAACTCACCTCAGTCAGGTATCTCCTTCTATTGATCGCTGTTGTAGTTAATTATTTGTGTTATGAGGTGTTTCATCCCCCTTCTGTTTCCATTTTCAGTTAGCTTCTTTGTTTTGATTTTGTTTTTGTTTTTGTCTACACATTTGGGGATTTTAGGGCTTACGACTGTTCATATCGGCTACTTTACTTTGGTTATATATGGATACTTTGTGGGTGTTTGGATACAGAGTGTTGAAGGAGATGGTTTTAATTGTTTGTTTGAAATTATTATAATCATATTGATTGATAGTGTTAAGTGTTTCCAGATTATAACCATTTTAAGAAGTAATAGATAAAATAAAACAAGGGTAAACTGAGTTTAACTTGTTATTTTTGTTGCTGATTATGACTGTTTATAAATTAATCTTAAACTAAGTTAGATCACTTAAAGTGTTCATCAGATAAATCTTTTTCAATGAGCACAAGAAATTAGTTATTCTGGTCATATGGGAAAACCCAATTAAGAAGCATGGCCATACTGATTTATGATTTTTTTTCTTTGAATTGCCTTATTTTTAGACTTATTATGTTGTATTTGGCTATTTTTTCTTTGTGAGTAGTACACATAGATCATCTTAATTCCGTTTTCACAGTTTGCAGCATCGATCCAACAAAAGCTGCGTGAGATGAAAGCGAAACGTTTGTCTAAAGCTCCGCGATTGGATAGAATCACCACACTTCCTCAAACCATAATAGAAACCATCTTATGTCTTTTACCAATTGAAGAAGCAGCAAGGACAAGTATCCTCTCAAGGGAATGGAGGTACAAATGGACCACAATTCCTAAACTTGTGTTTCGTCGGTCTACTGTTAAAACGTCAACCAAAGAGATTACTGTTGAGGAGTTGAGGTGTAAACTTTTCTGTGCTATACACCAAGTTCTGTTGCTGCGCCAGGCCCCAATACTCGATTTCACCCTTCGGATATCTGCAGATGACATTCACACCTATTTTGAAATTGATCAAATCATACTTCATTTGTCAAGGAACCATACTGTCATGAAATTAAGACTTGAGTTTTGGGGTGAGATTTCATATCGTTTACCCTTATCTTTCTTCTCGTTGCGTCACTTAACGAACCTATATCTTGAAAATTGTGACATCAACCATGAACCCACATTCAATGGCTTCGGTAACCTTACAAGCTTATCCTTACGCAGACTATCGATCTCTAGAAAAAGTCTTCGACATCTTTTATCTAATTGTCCATCACTTAAGAGCTTTAGTCTGGTAAGTTCATACTTGTATATCCACTCTCGTGGGCTTCCAAAACTTATCTGAATATTTTAAGTCTATGCAGTTTATAGATTATGAACAGTTTTACGGTCATGAAAGACCCAACATTATGGAGCTGTTCAAGTCTTTACCTGTGATTGAACATCTAACCACTTGGGGTTATATCACTCCGGTAATATTTATCCACATTATATGTATATATAAAGTAAAGGAAAAAAGGTCTAATTTAGTTTTTAATTGTTTTTTGGTCTATGGTTGAAGTCATTTATTGTAGACTCGGTTCCCCAAGAGCTTCCAACCTCACTAATCCACCTCAAATACTTTTGCTTCGAACAAATGGGTATTGTTAACCGCGATGGACATGCTTTTGGATTGACTTTTCTTCTTGTTTTGCTCAAATGCTCCCCTAACTTGGTGAGGATTAATCTAGAGGTGAATAGCATAACTGCATAAGTCTATCTTGTATCCTATTTATTTTGATTCGATGCTAAAAATTCGCTGACCCAACACTCTTGTTGTAGACTAATACAGATGAAGATTATGATGTAGAGTCGGTTAATTTGGAAGACTATTCCGATATATTTGAAGAATATTCAGATGTTTGGTTGGAACATCTGAATGAATTGAAGTTTAGATTTTTCAGTAACTTGAAGCCTGAGTTGGAGCTTGTGAAGTTTATCTTGGCCAGGTCACCCAATCTGAAGAAGGTGATATTGCTAACCTATATAAGTGACACGAATGAAGAGGTGGAGTTGTTACAAAGTCTCTTACGCGCCCCACGTGCATCACCAGTACAAATCCTTGTTGAGAATCGCTGCAAAAATTGACGATGATGTTTTCACTCGACATTCTTGAGAACTAACATTGAGATCTATGATGATTCTTGCTTTGCTACTTGTTATTCTGTAACTTTTTAAGAGTTGGGTAAATATGCAATAAATATTATTACAATTCTTTGCTATAACGCATCAGGCGGTTTAACCGGTTTGCCCTTTCATTAGAATTCGTTTATAACATGTCAGGCGGTTTAACCCATTTACAGTCTATTTACGAACTGTCAGACCATTTTGACTTGCCAAATCATCAGACCAAAAGTTTTAAACTCTCAGTTTACCCTCTTTGAGAGGTTTCACTCTAATCACAGTCAACAAGTCACATGTTGATTAACCGCTGACCTGTTATTTATCATTAAAACCTGTAAGGTTAGTCCTTGTGACCTAGAGGTCACTACTTGATCCACAGAAACAACCTCATTGCACATATCCTTCCCAACTATTGCAAAGTTGAGTTGTCTGGCTATGCTAATTAGCTTTGCTGCATAGGCTTAGATTTTCTAACATTTTAGATTATTGTGTGTGTTATTGCCTACCTGTATTTATGTATGTGTATTTCTACTTTACTCTTTCACCTTTTCTTCGGTTACTGATATTGATGTTGTTTCTTACAATATATTTACAACCTATCGGTCTATTTTGACTTGCCAAATTATTCGTTTTACACTCTTTTATTAGTTTTTTTTTTTTGTTATTTAGATCTCGTTTACATTTACTTACTTCTGTCAGACCTTTTTATAATTTAATAATTCACATAAAGTTATAATTTTGGTAGTTTGCCTGTTCTGATGCAAACCATAATGCTTTTCATATTTTTTTAATTCACGCTTCTAAGAAGACACTTAGTTTATGTGTAAAACTACTTGTTCAAGTGGTTAATTATGTCTGTTTTAGTTGATAAACTACTTGTTCAAACACCTAGTTAGGATTTTATAGAGTAAGAGATAAACATACAAAACTGAACTTGTTCCGTCAAGTTATAAACTGAACTTGTTCCGTCAAGGTTGGCCAGGTTTTTTTTTCAGGTTTTGGCCCGGTAAAGGTGGAACCGGGTCGGGTCTGGTTCGGTTCCTTTTCTAGAGTATGTACCGGGTCCGGTGGTTCCGGGTCGGGTCTGGGTCTGGTCAGGTAGGGTGGGAACCGGTTTCGAGTCGGGTAAATCGGGTTGGGTCTGAAACAGGATTATTTGTGCATCTCTAGTTTCTAGTGACCAATTACTTCGTCTCTAAATTGGGCCTTATTAAAAATTTGTTGGTACTCGTTACACAAAATTATTTAACTAAAGAATGCGTTACTTTAGGCATGAAAATGCGTTATTGGTTTTCTTTAATTTAGACACCGAAATGAGTTACTTTTGGTCTTAGTTTTCAAGTAACAAACAATTTCGTGTAAAAAATGTCGCCTTATTAAAAAATCGTTGAATTCTTATCAACTTTGTCCTTAGGCATCATTTTCATCTATTTTTATGAGGTCTTGTTGTTACAATTATCTGATGGTCGTAAATAGTAGGTTAGCTAAAGAATTCGAATTTTCATTTTTAAGCAGTGTTTAACCTGCACGCGTTACAGCATGCTAAGCCGAAAAAAAAAATAACATCCTCGAAACAAGGTGTTGAAGGAGATGGTTTTAATGTGCTAGTTAATTTGTTTTATATTTATTTGTTTAAAACTATTAAAATTTTTACAATGCTAAATTCTTTCAAACAAATTTGCAAATAAATTTTTC